>APFE030768466.1:0-13038 GCA_000404065.3 Pinus taeda | reverse complement strand
TTTCTCTCTCGCTTTCTAACTCTCAACTACTCTACTCATCTATGGAATGAAATGCACTCAAATAGAATGAAACCTATTTTCCTCCTAGTGGCTTGGTTATAACATAGGTTGATAGCCAAATAGTGTAAGTTAAATTTGATCCATTCAACCCTCAATATGAGTTACAAATCAACCCTTTTAGATTATTACTCATAGTTCTCATGTGTCTAACCCATTTTCCATGAATAATGGGGGATGTTGTGGCATTCTCTCAAATCATGATGGTCAAAACAAGAAGTTCAACTTTTGCATGTCATAACTTTCTCATATGAGCTCTGATTAAGGTGATTCTTACATTGTTGGAAATATAAAAGTACATATATTATTGGATATATGCCCATAGAAAGGTTGGGATGAAAAGAAGTGTTCATTTAAGGACTCAAAATAACTCTTAATATTTTTCACTTCAAATTTTCCAAATTGAGATTGTCGATGAAAATAACCCTGTAAGTTGATTCCTACAAAATTTCCTCTCTTAAAGCATCAAGATGGATGAAAACTAATATATTGATCAAATATGAATAATTAATACTATTATGGAAGCTTCCACTTTAGGTTCTCACGCATATCTTCATATGCGTGCATAGGCTTATCACTTCCCCTAAATAAGAATGATTCAAGCTCAGAGAGAGGGAGATTTAGAAGACTCAAACTTGACTCTATGGCCCCAAATTTCAAGAATCAAATAACTCCTCCTTATTTATAGAGTTTGGAGAGAGAAAGGGGAATCCTATTGAGGACATGAATTGATTTCTCAGGCACACAAATATCATCCTTGAAGATCATATCCGTATATTCCTTGAAACAAGGGTCAATCCTCACCAAAAGTTGGAGAAGTCGTCTAAATTTCAAGGATTCTTTCAGACTATTTCTTAGAAGGACTATGTCCTTAAAGCTAAACTGATAAACTAAAGGGTTTATGGAATGACTTAAAGTAAAGTTGTAATACACTCATGGCTAACATTCCAAAGTACTTACACAATGGAGTGATACGCCACCCACAAAGTGATTAAAGAAAAGGATGAAAAGGATGAAATATTCTCATGGACAATAGGCCAAAGTACTGACACAATGGAGTGATATGCCACCCACGAAGTGATAAGAAAATGATGAAAAAGATGAAATATTCTCATGGATGACATGCCAAAGTACTTATATATTACACAATGGAGTGATACACCACCCACAAAACAACTAAATAAAAGCTAAAATATTCTCATGGTTGAGAAGCCAAAGTACTTATACAGTACACAGTGGAGTGATACACCACCCATGAAGTGACTAAAGAGAAAGTTGAAATATTCTCATGGCCGATAGGGCAGAGTACCTATAAAATACACAATATAGTGATACGCAACCCACGAAGCAACTAAAGTAAAAGATACAATACATTCATGATGGATTAAGGGTCCACCATGCATCTCGCTGATTGGTTTTATGGCTCCATTTGATTTTCTAGATTGTGGTGCTTCTCCCTAGTCATATTGTCATCTGACTAATATGGATCTTCAATATCCATGTATTCTAGAATAGGGAAAATATAATCATCAAGGCATCTTCCCATGATTGTTCCTTCCATGACTGAATGATCTTTTTTCAGTTGGTACTCCCTTTGGTATGATGTTTTGGCCTTGAATTTGTGTAATACCAATTACCACATTCTGTTGATTTTTTAGTTACTTATCAATTACTACTATCTTTAGAGGGTTTATAAGAGATAGATCATAGCTCAAGAACCTAATTTAAATTTGAGCCATAATTTAGGTTGTACAATCCTTATTAGTTCATCTTGAATGTTCTGAAAAAATTGAGTGCCTTTGTAGTTCTAGTTTACCCTTGGCATAAATTTTTCAATCAAGATCTCCATCCATCCTGACCATAGCCTCTTGACAAATTTTTTGGTGTCTGTATATATGACTATTTCTCTCTTTTGTCTTACCAATGTTAGTAATAAAGAGTAATGTTCCCATGATACTAGTCTTGAACCAATGTCACAATAACATAATCCGAAATTATCATAGTCAATATGCATATATCTCACATCTATCTTGATCCTCGCTTCTGCTTTTGTTGAATTGAGTCCTACTTCTAGTTGTTGTTCCCATTTCTCCAATATGTGAATTTGAAGAGGTGATGTTTTAATTTATTTAATTAGGCTCGTAGAAATATGGATTTTTTCTCTTTCTCTATTGTATAACTCAAACACCTCTCTTCTAAGGCCTGGTCTGCAAATAACTTGGACTCTCTATAAATTTTCTTCTTTGGCGATTTTTTCTACTTTTACTGAGGTCCCAATCCTTTCTATTGGTATTTTTTCTTTGTCCACATGGTCCCTTGATAACATAACCAAATTTGCACAATTTGCTTCTCTAGTTAACATATCAACCAAGCAATTTAACTTTCTAGGTTTATGCTTAATGTTGAAATAAAAAATATTTAACCAAAGAGCCCACCTTTGTATCTTGGAATGAATTTCTGTGATCAAATTATTATATTTTAAAATCCGTGGAAATACTTTCAAATCTAACCTTATGATAAAGTGGAAAGGCTTTAAATACAACCTAAAATGGTGATTTTTTTCTTTACAACTAACAATTATTTGTGGCTTGATGGGTAGTTTAATTCTGCCCCATGGAAGGATATGGAGGCATAAGAACACACTAATTCTTTTCCATCAATTTATTTGAGCAAAAAAATTGTCCATAAAGGCGACAATTCTTTGACCTTTTCTTTTATTCCCTTGACTGCATTAATCATTGCTAGAGACCAAGTAAGGGGATTCTTCTTTAATCTCTACTGGAGTATTAGCATGTCTTCTATTTTTCCTTTATAAAATGGTGTAATATAGTTTAGGTGACCTAAGAATCTTTGAATTTTAGTGTTTTCTATTAGGACATATGGAAATAGGTTGAAAGTATTTAGGATGTGGCCTTGTAAAATAATATTCCATTTAACGATTCTGAGATCAAGGAACTCGATCTCTATTTTTCCTATCTCCATTTTTGTTTTAAAAAAAAACTAACCCATACTCAAATACTATATCATGAAACATCTGCAAGTGTTTCATATGTTCCTGCAAATTCTTGGAGGAAATTAACTAATAATCAATGTAAATTATGACGTAATAATATTCCCTGAAGATTTCTTCCATTCTTTTGTGAAATTCACTAGGTACATTATTTATTCCAAAAGGAATAAAATTCCATTATGTTGAAGGCTCAAAAATCTTTGCCTCAACATCGGGAAAACCACCCGGTCAAGAACATAGGGTAGCTCCTTTTCTGTTTGGAATGTTGGCTTCGATTGGGTTTATGGAACCAATTTCCCTTGATAAATGATATAAAAGTGGATTTGATATACATAAGTTTGGCATTGATTATGTAAATGAAACTAGGAAACCGAAATATAAAGACTAAAAATATCTATCCTGGGAAAGCTTTTTCTGAATATTTGACTATCACATTAAACATGACAATATAGATTATCAAATATTTTGTGAGGTTAAAAACACATCACACATATCAGATATTTTTTTCATTCATATACTTAAGAGATTTCAATTAAACACATCAGTAGTGATAAAGATTAATCACTTGCAAGAATGTATATGAAAAACACAAATACAATAACCATTCAAATGATAAACAATGTTGATATTCAGATAATAGTACCTAACAAATGTTAACTCTTCTCATAAGTGAAATAACAATGGTTCCTCTTTCTATTAAGGCTTATTCAAGATACAATAGTGCAAACTAGAAGCTTTCTCACAGAAATTCCAAACCCTTCCTTCATAACAATGAAGAGGATTTATAGTTCGTAATCCAAACAAAAACCTAGAAAAGTGCCATAGAATATTGAAGTGGTTTTAACAAACCATACTAAAATAAAAGTAAAAGATAATAGTCAATTGTAGTTGCAACAACTTGACTCTCCACTTGCTTCCCCAATCTCACATATACATGTCATTGGCTTTAATTAAGGTGGATGATGGAGTCATATACGCCTCTATGCAGTGAATAACACATTGTTAAGTGTTGAAAGTAAATGAGTGATTATGTTGGAGAGACGTCTTAGAATCAACCACTAATTATGCAGTTTGATTAGGAAATGAAAATGACATTCCAAGTTAGTCTTTGACAGAATTTGATACTCTCAACCTTCTTTTTCAATGATTCTTGCCATACTTTTGTCGCCAATTTTACATTTGGAAACAATTTGAGGAGTTATTTAGCCGGAGGATTGATTTTCTGCCCACAAGTTGGCCTTTTTCAGTCTCTTTTACAACAATCCCTTCAGTTTAGAACTGTGTTGTGGCACATGGAAGAGAGTCTTTGGAAAACCTAGATCGAACTATTACTTTCTCCTTATTGACCCTAGGTTCATCCTTGTTTCAGTCAAACAAAGATTTTATTAAACTTAGACAAAAACCGAATTGAAATCTAAGCATAATAAACTCCCCGCAAAACCAATGAAAACAAACTTTTCAATTAGTATAACACTGGCCCCCTGGAGGTGACAAGTGGCGAGAACCATATGGTATCAACGAAAGGCTTATCACAACTTTTAAAATGATACAATACAAAATATTTGCGATATTGGTAGCTCCGATATGGAGTGGATGTGAGATCATAATTAAATTCGTTGTAATAACTATATCGCATCCGTAATATTAGAGATTTGAAATGGTCGCAACATAACCAAAGTTGTGATATTGCATACACGATTTTGTATTAGATCACTGTAATAAGACAAATTGGGTCCACAATATCGATGATTTTAAGACGTGTGCCATTAAAAAGGTTCCGATGAGTGGACATGATTTGTATTAAATCAAAACTATAATTATATCGGGGCTGGATATTGGAGATTGGAGCTAAATGATTATTGCATATCAAAATATTGGCAGGATTGGCATATCACAATCAAGGATCAGCAGATGGAAAATATCGGAGATCGACGATCGAAGATTTAGAGATCAGCGACATGAGCATCGTTTTAAAAATGATGATATTGGAATCTACGATATCCTATGTGGCAATCCCGTGGAGTTGGGATTTTGTTACTATATTTGCAATGGAGCGCTTTTATCATTTATAGGCTTAAACCTTTGAAAACTCAATTAGAGAATGTTTTAATCACAATATTTCTTAAAAGGAAATGTTAGCATGTTTTAAATACTCCAATAAAGTTTTTCCAATATGGAATTTTAAACAAAAGCTGATGTTTGCAAATATGTATTATGGACTTAAGCTTCGATAAAGTTTCCGATAAGGGAGACTTAAGGTTCCAATGAGGTGGATTTATCATTTTAGTCAAGTTTTTGGACGAATGAGACTAATATTATCTTCTTTATTGAAACTTAAAGGATTTTATCCTAAATTAAAAAGGGTCCCCCATATTTGATTAGTTCTACTATTAACCATATGGGGAGGGGGGTTGTTGAGTAGTACAACAATTGGCATTATATTGGGAGAAACAATTATATTTCTTAAAAATAAATGAAGCTTTAAAAAACTAAACAAGAAGACGAAGAAAGGTAAAAATATTGAAGTTTTGATGTTGATAAAAGTTTCTTTGAATAAAGAACTCCTCATCCTGTGAATTATCTCATAACTTGTTTATTAATGAAAATATTTATCACCCTTGTTGGTCATTTAATCAATTATAAAGATAAAGTTAAGAAATAAAGAAGTTTAGCTTTTAAGATAGACTATATTTGTCATTGATAGAGCCACTTCTGCTAGCAGGCATCCATAACCTCGACAGGGTTACCATTTAACCAAAGACATACCAGTATTCCATCCACTTAAAGTTTTCTTGAAAGCCACTATCCTGGCTTGGTAACTAGATTATAACAATGCCATTCATAGGTTATAATGATATTGAAAAAGTCGACTCGTGATGAGACCTATTTTCTTATGGTTATATAACCGTAAGCCATTATCCTGGTTTGGTGGTCAATGTTGATAATGTCAGTATCATTGGTTTCCCATGATCATGGTAAGTTGACTCATGATGAGACCTCTTATCTTTCAAGATTTATATTTTTGAATTACACTCTAAAATTTTTAAAATTAGTGGATGGGGAGGTATATTCACTCCTTAAGAGTAATGAATGACAATTGAAGTCAAAAGATGCTAAAACTTCAAAATGTCCTTCACATTTTTGAATAAAACCTTTTCATGACCAATCATAGGATAACCAAACTTTATAAAGTTTTCAAGTTATGAAACATTCACAATTTAAAGGATATAAATATTTCATAGTTAAATGAAAAACTAAACTTCAAAGTTATAATTAGTCTTTCTAAGATCTCTTCTCTAATCATTTAAATTTCATGTAGATGATGAGAGACCTCTAATTTGAAGACAAAAGTGTATTACTTAACTTAACTAGGATTAAAAATACCGGTATATACGTGTGGTTATTTACATATTTATATAAGGATAGGTATCCTTAAGAAAACTATTTTTTCAAAACTAGCCCATTAATGGGAAGAGGTTCCCTCTTTCCCTATAGATCTTGGAGGATGAAGGCTGATGAGCCTAGTTTGTTAAGGATCTGAAATGAACCTAGCCATAATTTTTGAAAATTAGTGTGTTTACCTTTTTCTTCTTGAGCTTTGTCCCATTTCAGAACTAGATCGCCAATTTCAAAATTTTTATTGTTAACTGAACTTGCATCTAATGAAGATTTAACCAATTTTTGATGATGGGTATGAACTTGTCTTGCTTTATCCCTTTATTCCTCTAGCTTAAAAATTTTGGACATTCTTAATTGTAAAGCAGAGGAAGGTTGTTCCTCAATGGATTGGACTAGGGTTAGTGACGGAATAAATATATTATGATGTAGAATAACTTCTTTTCCATACACTAGTTGGAAAGGAGGAGTTCCTAAAGAGACCTTTTGAGTGATTCTATCAACCCATAAAGCAAAAACTAGAGATTTGTGCCAATTTCTTTGATTTTGGTCAACTATTCTTTTGATTATTCTGATGATATTTTTATTAGTAGATTCGACTAAGCCATTTCCTTGAGGGTAATAATTTAAAGAATAAATAAGTTTAAAACCTCTTTTAAGAGCAAATTCAGTAATGGAATTTCCTAAAAAATAAGATGCATTATAAAAAACAAAGGCATAGGAATGACCAAACTTGATAATGGTGAATTGATCAATAAACTCATTATTGTTTTTAGAATTTTCCACCTTGAGGGGTATTTCTTCCACCTATTTGGTGAAGTAGTTTGTAGTAGTCAATACATATTTATGCTATTTGGAAGAGTTAAGAACAATCTCACCTATTATGTTTAGCCCCCACTATTCAAAAGGTTGTTCAATGTTAACTTGTTGTAGAGGTAAGGCTAGTTTCTTCTGTCTTCGTGAAGCAGTTTGGTAGAATTTACATTTTCTGACATAGGCATGAGTGTTCCTGAATAAAGTCAGCCAATAGTATCCAACATGCAGAATTTTATGAGTAGTGTTGTCTCCACCATAGTGTGCACTAGCTGGTCCATCATGTAGTTCTTGCAAGACCTTTTTGTTTGGTCAATTTAGTGTCCTAAATTTCTCTACATAAATTATCAATCTGGGTATCATAAACTAATCAAGTGTAGTGCACTGTTTTTGCTAGCTAACCCTTCTTACTTCATTGTTTGTATGTTTTATGTTGTTTGGGGGGTTTTTGGTCTTTTAATTCTTAATGATTTACAATGTAAATGATAAAAACTAAATCTAACTTTCTTAAAGATTGCTCAAAATCTAAAAATGAAAACAGAGCTAAGAAAGAAATGAAAACAGAGCTTAAGAAAGATATGGAAACAAAGCTAAGAAGGAAATGAAAACAAAGTTTCTATTCTCATTTTACAATTATTTCCAAATCAAGAATTAGAACTAAAAGCGATATTTTCAATTGATCTCTAACTAATTATAGAAAGAAAACTAAATGAAATACTTTGTTACTTTGCCTCTCAATTTTGGGAGAAAGTCTCCTTGGGATGACATTTGAGTAATTCTGTACTTCATTAATCTAAGAGAAAGGAAATACAAAGATGCAGAAATAACTCATTGCACAAATGAAATGTTCAACCACTTAGTTAAGGATGAATTATCAACTTGAAGGGTTTTCTATAAAAATTCATTAACACCATGAGTTAGTATTTTGAACTAAAAATGAAATGGCAAAGACAGTAAATGACACTGATTAGTTTAACTAAGAATTTAAACTAGCAAAATAGTAAATGAAGTAAACTATTCAATAATGTATCCTTATTATTTCTTCAATCCTACTCTCATGCCGAAACAATATTAGTTTTTGATTGAAGAAACAAGATTACACTATTGAGTTCTATCATCTAAACTATTGATAAGAACTAAAAAGAAATCAAGCTAATGGAAACTGCTCTAAATTATAACCACTGTTAGTAAGAAAAATGATTATAAACACTGTTTTAGAAAGGAAGTGATGAATTTACAGTTAACAAGAAGAAGACAAATAAATAAAATAAAACCTCTTCAGTGCAGGGGCCCTCTGCAATTGATTAGGCTACGCTTGCTCAATCAACTCCAAGAAAACTCCTTCCGATGTTCATAAATGCGGTCTTCTCATATTAAAGCAGGGACACAAAACGTCCAAAAATTATAGAGTCTAGAACTTCGATTTCACATAAAAACTATTACTATTACTGCTAACTTCTTCGGTCCTTTACAAAAGTATTTACAAGAGAAATCATACCACTGTTTATGGAGAAAAGCATGCTACATCCAAACACGTAGAAGAAAGATATGCAAAATTTCTTCCTAGGATGATGGAGAAATAAATCCAAGGCATGGTGGCTGTTGGATTCGTTTGTATAGGTGGTTGTTGGATAATGCTTCCCATCACTGTGAAACATATTAATTAACCATGACACAGAGTCCAGTTACCCTTGGTCTCTTTGCGTTTGACTTATCCATTGACCGTAGTCTTATGCCATCTTATTTGTCGACCTGGGCTGAATGAATAGGACATGGTCCATGTCACGATGATTTCAGAGCTACCCATGTGGCTGATTTCTCCTTCTGACACTTGGAACCTGTTAGAGCATGGAAGTAGCTGCAGAATAGTCGGTTAGCTACAGTATGGGCTGTATTTCATAGCTAATATACAAAAATTTATTCAAATAGCAAAACATAAAAGCATAGCATATAAATCACTAAACGTCCTCCTCAAGACAGCATACACTAGTTATTGGTGAAGAGAATGCATCTTTCTTATAGAAAAACAAAGAAAAGGAATGAGAAGAATTGCTAGGGAAAGAGTAATTTTGAGGCTCAACATACGCCCATTGCAAAATCATTACTTGTCCTCATGCAATTTTAAAAAATGTGAACTTCTTTCTCCAATTGCATCTGTTCTGATACTTCTGCTAGCACATCCAACTTCCTTTTCTTACTTCTGCTTGCACTAACTGCCATCTTGGGCTTCTTCATAAGAAGTTTGTATTTGAGGTTGATAAGTGTTCTGCTCAAATTCCTATTTTTCCTCTTCAACTTCCTATTCTTCTTGTACCATAGCCTTAGGTGTAGTATTTTATTGTCATGAATGGCTGTATCCAGTTTGCTTTGTTCCTTCAAGGTTTCATTTGCTTTCTTAATATGCATGTTCAATATCTCCAACTCATAGATTTCCTATTTGAGGGAGTTAGTTAGAGGTTCTTGTGGATTGAAAGGTTGTTTTGGATTGGTTGAGGATCCTGGATCCATTGAGGCACTTTTATTTTCTAGATATTCTATGTAATCATAAAGTTGCTATTGTACTGGGTCTATGCCAGGAGAAGCTCTACTTGGGTTGCCTTCAAAACTTTGTGGAGGAGAGTTTTGTGGACTGCGTTCAGGTGCAATACCATCAGGAGATTGAATTGGGGTTTCTTCCTCTAAGTTTATGAACTGGGATCCTTTTGATGTTACCTTCCTCACCTTATCTTGGAGTCTGAAGCTTCTTCTTAGGTTTTGGAAGCTTATGGTTTCTTATCTTGTGTCCTTCTTTCTCTTCCCTATCTCCTTCCTTTTCTTGATTTTCTCCCTAATCTTGGTCAGTCTTCTAGAAAGTAAATTTTCATCTTCTTGTGGTAATGAAGGTTTAGGAATGTCTTCATTGATTTCTTCAACTATCTCTTTCATTTTTCCTTTTTGTTTAGTTTGCTTTCTAACCTCTGGTTTAGAAGCTGTCTCTGCATCATTCTCTTGTGAGGAGGTTCCAAATTTGTTTTGAATGTTAATGATGATCTTTTTCCTCCTAATTTTCTTAACATGACTCTCCTCAGGTGACTCTAGAGAATCCTGGAAAAAATTTCTTATCAAGAAATCTTCCCAAGTATCCCCTATACTTTTCAAATGGAATTCAACTAGTATCTTCACTAATCCATGATGATACATATTTGTTTCTATGGATTCAATTTTCTTTTGGAAATTTGTAGCCATTCTTCTTAGACTGTTTAGAAGGAATAAGGGAAGGTTGATGGTTCCATTTTCTAAGAAATTCATTAATAAGCGTATATGGTAAACATACATAGATCCAAATCTTCCTTCACATGTAATGAATTTTTTGCAATATCAACAGCATATTACCCCATTTGTTCTTGAGTGCTGAAATAGGAATTCCCTTTCTAAATACTGTAACATCGATAATTGCGTTTTTGAGGATCACCTTCCAAGATTCACCATGAAATTCCTTGTTTTTAAACCATCTTTCTCCTTGTCTTGGCAGCTCTGTTGCTTCTGTTATGAAGGATTCTGTGTCTGCAAATTTAATATCTCCTATCTCCACTTCTATGCCATCAAATGACCTTGCAAAAGACTTGGTAACTTCCTTGTGGTAGTCGTCAAATTTCTTAATAAAATTTAGTTGCGGATACTGTTGTAGACATTTTTGGGAACTTCAACCGCAATCATAAATGTCCATAAATTGAGGGCTCCTAAGTCCCTAAAAGTGTTGCTTCACTGCCTAAAGGAACAAGGTCAACTAATTACATCATCTCCGAGAAGTTCTCCACTAAAAACTGCTCATAAATGGTCAAAATTGGACCATATTGAAAACCTAGTGTAGAGGGTGCGATGCATATCACCTTCCTAGTGTACAAGGTGTGATGCATACTGAATGGCTCCTCTATAGGGTGCGATGGTCGGGAATGGACAAATGACAGGGACAAAATGTGAGGTGGAAGATCATGGAATCTTCTAGAAGCTTCCCCTCTGACACTTGCCTCTCTGTTTTCGACCAGGGATGAGTAAGAGATCATCATTCTCCAAGTGGAAGCAGGAACTATCAGAGGGAGGACACTAATCAAGACCCCAGAAGATGAATCACCTCCCTACAATCATCTATATATGGATCCCTCATCACAGAGATCAGGAGGCTGGAATCTTGTATCTTGTAGAGAAGTGCTGTTGGTTTTCTGGTGTATATTCAAGTGTTGGGTGATCTAAGCTTTACTTGAGGCGAAGAAGGGCTTTCTAGCTGGAGGATGATACTGGGTCAGAACATATGGTTGTAATCCTCTTGCTACTTTTCATCTTAATAAAGCTATTTAAGTTTTCCTCCATATTCTTGTATGTTTACTTATATATGCATTTGTATGGTTAACACATATCTGGTGCTGTGTTATTTATGAATATAGATCTTTGTTCTTCGATAGTAGTATGTTGTTGTGATTCCACAGGTGCTCTTTGAAGCTGGGAAGATGAAAAAGAAGCGACGAAGCTCTATCAGGAAGGAGAGGAATCAAACAAGGAAATCAAGCGCAAGACTAAGGTTGGTCTCCTTGGTTCCATTCTTATCTATTTTCATAAAGGAAAATGAAAGTAGACTTTACTTGTTTGTTTCTAAGATAGCTACCAGTCTTAGTGGGAATAGTAGCATCCGAGTGGACACTATTCCCGGTAACAAAATGGTGACTCCACTGGGGAGCAACTAGATTGTTTGTTAGCCTATCTTTGTTTCTTTTATAAACTTACAGACGAAGTTTGAAGCCAAGCCAGCTAGCCTTTGAACTACATTTATTATACAAATGAAAATTAGATGAATGTTGCTTCAGTCTATCTCTGGGTTTTGTTTATGAATTAAATAATCGATCTGCAAACAGTCTAATTGCCCTAGGTGGTGGCTCTAGTAACCTCCTTAGATCCACCCCTATGATTTGAATATACTGAGTATCACTTACTCGGCCTAAATCCCTAAACTGAATTGCAAATTGTGAGTAAAAACTTGTTTAAAGTCTCGCACTGGTACCATCACACCCTGCCTTCAAGGCAGTCTGTATGCATCGCACTTCCCGAGTGCAGTAGGTGTGCTGCATACTGAATTCACCGTGTGACAGGTGCGATGGTCTGGGAAGGTTAACTTTACCTTCAGACTTGGTTTTTTCCTCACTATTTCAGTCCTATTCAGGATTTTTGTTGTCAATGGTCAGTGTATCTCTGTGAAAACCCCCTTCTCTTACATTATTCCGCCTCCATAGTGCAAAGAACTGTAAGTGTTTTTATGTATTGTGCACCATTTTCAGTTCTCTTTTGCAAAAAAGTAGCATATTTGAACTATCATTTCTTGATCTGAAAGTGTCGTAGCGGTCGTTTTTAGTCATAGAATACAATCCCATTGTTCTTGATAGTCAATTATATAGTTACTATTGCAAATTATTTGAATTAGTAGTTTTTAAAGTGTCAAAAAGCAATTTTCATTTCGAAATTGCAAAGTGTCTCTCTTACCTTCACTTCATTTTGAAAAGAAATTTGTTGAGTATTGTCACTTTGAAAATAATTTAAATTTGCACATAGCTTTCTTATCATCATTCATACATTAAGAAGGCTGAAAACAAATACATGCATGTGCATTTTCATTTTGACTGCTTGGTTTGATTTAGGACAGTGCATTTAGCGTGTTCTCTATGCTCTTTGCAAAAAGATTCTTAACTTTCTTTCCTTAGTAGCTAGGATTTTAGATATCATTTTGGGATTCAACT
>APFE030768457.1:14347-34795 GCA_000404065.3 Pinus taeda | reverse complement strand
GGTGATCTAGCTTTGCTTGAGGTGAAGAAGGGATTCTTAGCTGGAGGATGATGCTAGGTCAGAGCACATGGTTGTAATCTTCTTGCTACTTTTCATTTGAATAAAGCTATTCTTGTTTCCTTCCATATTCTTGTGTTCTTGTTTATAAATGCATGTATATGGTTAATGCACATCTAATCCTGCATTATTTATGAATTTAGATCCTTGTTTCTTGCATAGTAGTATGTTGTTGTGATTCCACAGGTTCTTTTGAAGATGGGCAGACAAAGAAGAAGCAGCAAAACTCTATCAAGAAGGAGAGGAAATCGAGCGCAAGACTCAAGTTGGCCCTCTTGGTTCTTCTCTCATCTACTTTCATAAAAGGAAGCAACAATAGACTTTGATTGTTTGTTTCTAAGATAGCCACCCATCTTAGTGGGAATAGCAGCATCCGAGTGGACACTATTCCTGGATAACACAGATCAAGAAGAAAAATGTTTAATAAGTGAAAGATCACATTGATCATCAAGAAATGAATCCGACCATATCTTGTAATGCATTGGAAGAAATTACCACTCCTCAAACTCTCAAGATAGAAGGACATATCAAGAATAAAAAGATTGAAGCAGTGAAAGATCACATCAAGCATCAACAACAAGTTCCCCAACTTTTAAACGATAACTCCACTTTTGTGCAGAATCGAATGAAACAACAAGCAAATCAAGATCACAGTGAAAAAAGTTTTGATGTAAACGATTGGGTATTTTTATGACGACATCTCAAGCAAGATATTTATGGGAAGGAAATGTTGGCAATACTACATGCACTTAACAAATGGTGACCCTAACTAAGGGGAAGAAACTTCAATGTAAAATGGGTCATGTTAGTCCTAAATACTTTGTAGAACAAAGATTATCTTCAGAAGAATAGAAAAAATGGCTCACAAATATGTTGGGTAATGACTTTGAAATCATATCCAAAAAAGGGAAGCAAAATGTTGTTGTAGATGCACTCTTAAGAAAGGATGAGGATGTGGAAGCATTGTTTTGTTCTATTTCTATTGTCCAACCATATTAGTTAAACAAAGCAAGAGATGAATGGAAGAAGGGAGAAGAAGTGTGGACACTCATTCAAAACTTGTAGAAGATCCTAGTTCAAATAATATTGCTAGAACCTGACGAGGAAGGAAAAATCATATTGGAACTTGAAGCAGTCACGGAAATAAGAACCTGACAACTAAAAAATCGATCAGTTTCAGAGTATCTCATCAAGTGGAAGAACTTACCTGCTAAAGGTTCCACATGGGAGGACAAGAATTTTATACAGAAACATCAAGAGCTACTCAAGCCTTGAGGAGAACACTTTTTGAAGGAGAGGGGCATGTTAGGTCCCTATACTACTAGTATAACCCCTTATTGTTATTACCACAACCCCCTTACTATATCGTTGTGCCCATGTAGTCCCCATATTGTTATTATTGTTATTTCGACTCTGATTATATTATGACCCCTTAGACTACTATATATAGAAAGGAGGTCTTGTCATTTTTATCATCCAAGAATTTCTCATTTGTGTAATGTAAAGGAGGTTGCCCCCTTGAAGACGCTGAATTCTAAGGTGTTGATCTATCTTTTCTATCTTTTTGTGAGCTGGTTTCATAACAGTCTATAATTAATTAATGCTTTGATGGATCCACTCATGTAGTGTCACTTCCATGACTGCTTTGTGCATATGATATCTCTTTATTTATTATTTACCTTACAAGATATTGCCCCTAATTTTTTTTTCAACATTTTCTCACTTTTCTAACATCAATTGTTAATCCTATGCACGATTTCGATGTGCCAATCTTGTTGACTAGAACATCTAGTGACCCAAGCAGGAATGAAGCTATTGCAAATGTCACACTTGAGCCTAAGTTGTTTGAGATCATCAAGAACCTCAAAGAAGTAGAGGCCTAATGCAATGATGTAGTCTCATAAGGATCATATCCACATGAGAGCAAGAAGAGGACAAGCTATAGATAGTCATATCTAGGTAGAACGGGTATATATATGTGTAAAACATTAATGATTTATTATTTTGACACATAATACCTTTACATCAATTAAATTTCAATCAAATGCAGGTTAGAAGGCTGAAACTTAGCAACCAAATGAATGTTCTATAAAACCTTATTCCTGGTTGCCCAAAAGTATAGTATTGTTGCTCTTTTCACATAGTTTCTTTAACAAAAAAAAAAGATAAATTATAATTAAAATGCATATATAGAAAAGATAACATGAACTTTACGGTAAACAATATTTATCCTCACATAATTTCATAAATTTTTTATTTTCTTACATTGTCATTTAAATCTTACAAAGTCTAGTCAGAGCATAAAAAAAATATTCTTCCTTTTCCTATTAGTTGAATTAATGGCTTACATCAGATTGTTGAATTAATGATGGATTAATATGGTCATATGTTTTGATTTGATCGTTTTCATAAGGCTGTTGAATTCACAATCAATGTTGTACAGGTCATTGAATTGAAAATTATTATTATGATGTAAGGCATCCCCTCTGAAATCAACTCTCCCAACTACCAGTTGTACTTGTTTGAACCATTTGATTAGATGTTAGATGATTGAAAAATTCCAAACCCTTGTATTAATAGTTAAGATAAAATACCCTAATAGATAATTTAATAATTAGTATAAAAATAAACCTAATAGTTATTTTAAGTTAGTTTTTAATGTTAGTTTCCACATTGTTTTTCTTGATGCACAAAATTGCCTCACATCCAATCACAATTGTGGCTATTGGATTGTTCATTGTGGCCGGAAAAATGGTTTCGCTCCTGCCGCCTCTGCAAGGAAAAATATTGTGGCAATTTAGAACATTTGGAGTTGCTTCTGTAAAAATATACTTGTTTCACATTTGACTCTTTTTGCTTCAGTCTATGCAATTGGGAGTAGATAAGGTTTTGTATTGATTTTTGTATTGAGTTTTGGTGCTTAGTGCCTTCTGTGAATATAAATTTCTGGATACAGGTTTTAATGCCCAAGTGATAGATGAAATGGCAGGAAAACCCAGTATGGACTTTCAGTTTGAGAACTTTCTGCCCCCATGGCTAAGAAATTAGGGAGGAAGGGCTCATGAAGGAGCTCTGTATTGTCCTCCAGCCCACATTGTTCCTATGCCTATTCTATACTAGGTGACAAACACTAAGAAGGAGAAAATTTGAGATTTTTACATTCTTATGCTGCAGGAAAGCTTATAGGAAAATGTGGGCAATGGTAAGCATGATGATCGAAAGAAAAGTAGTCCATCTAGAGAAATGGATTGTTTGTGCTACAACAGTTGTGGGCCAGATGATATTCTGTCAAATAGAAAGCAGCCAAGGGAAATGTTCACTTCCTATCATTTTCAATTTTGGGGACTCGAATTCAGATACAGGTGGCTTCTATGTTGTTTTCCCTGCAAAAAAATCTCCCTATGGAATGACTTTCTTCCATAAGCCTATAGGTCATGGTTCTGATGGATGCTTTGTGATTGATTTCATAGGTACTTAGTCCCATGGATTTGCAACTTCTTTATTAAGTTTGTTTATGTCATAGGAACATCTTATGTTCTATCTGCCATTTTAAATAGACAATTGTGATGATTAGATTAGTTGTTTATGTGATTAGACTGTAAGTTGTGCAACCAAAATGTTAGTCGATGAACCTTCTTTCTCTTAATACAAGAAATAGTATCACTGCCTACAACAATACATGGTTAATAGTTTGATTATAAAATAATGTATTTAATCTAATGACCACATTACCTCTCACTGACAAATGCCTCTATCTTAACCATCCTCGAGTTGTTCTACATTTGAAGAATGCAAGACAGAGAAACACTGACCATGTACTGTAATGGCCAAATAGATATTCAAATGGGCTTAAAGTGAATATGATAATAAGAATAATCTAATGTAATGTTACAGTTTAGCTAGGCCAACCTAAAATGGATGTTTGATGTACAAGACTAGTTGGGATTGATTTATTTGTAAGGCCTCTTTATTTACTCATAGAGAAATTTATGAAAATTTAATTTCTGTTTTTTAATCATTTAATGAGAATAACATATTTTAGCTAGACACTAAAGTGATGTGCAATATTCTTTGTTTGTGGCACGTATTCTATCTTTTCTGGATTGTAACATATTTTATCCAAACACTAAATTTATGTGTAAGTTTTTTGTTTGTAGCATAAAATGCCTCTTCATATTCTATCTTTTTTGGATTGTGCCTGTTAATTTCAAATAGGAAACACATATTTTTAACTACTAGAATCATTGAGGTTGTACATTAAACTTCCATTAACTAAGCATTTTTCCTATTTAAATTGAAAAAATTACAATAAATAAAAACATAAACAGAATAAAAAAAGGTGTCTTCAATTAAATACATTAACACAGTTCTACTTCTTGATGTCAATTCTAATTAAAATTAATTTATGTTTAGAGTTTAGTAAACTCAGATATCAGATTTTCAGTTAGAAACACAACTTCATCTTATTTCTAGGCCTTCTTTGCAGTAGACATTGCCCTTTTTAGTCTAGGAGAAGTTGCCCTATTTATAGTCTAGGTAGAGGCAAGCCTCTTGGTAGGATCTGCTTTCTTTGCAGGTATCACCTTTTTATCAAGCATTGTTGCATTGCTTTCTCTACCTTCTTACTGAAATCTTGAAGGATTTCTTGATCTTGATGAGCTTGCTAGATTTGGTAGGATTTCTCAGCTGAACTGCTAGCAGCTTCTTAAAATTGGCAGGGAGTTGGGATTGGTACTTGTAGTTATGGCACACCTTGTGATTAATTTCATAGGAATTTATTCCCATGGAATTTTAACTTCTCTGCTAAGTTTTTTTATGTCATTGGAACTTCTTATGTTCTATCTACCCTTTTAAATAGACAGTTGTGATGATTAGATTAGTTGTTTATGTTATCAGAATGTAAGTTGTGCAACTAGAATGTTAGTTGATGAGCCTTCTTTCTCTTAATACAAGAAATAGTATAACTGTCCACAACAATACCTCGTTAATACTCGGATTATAAAATAATGTATGTAATCTAATGACTACATAATATCTCAATGAGAAATGCCACTCTCTTCACCTTCCTCGATCTGTTCTACATTTGAAGAGTGTAGGATAGACAACACTGACCATGCGCTGTATGGGGAAAACATATATTCAAATGGACTTAAAGTGAATATGATAATAAGCATAATCTAATGTAACATTATAGTTTGGCTAGGCCAACCTCAAATGGATGTTTGATGTACGAGACTGGTTGGGATTGATTTATTTGCAAGGCCTCTTTCTTTACTCATAGATAAATTTATGAAAATTTAATTTCTGTTTTTTAATCGTTTAATGAGAATAACATATTTTGGCCGATATTAACATATTTTAGCTGGACACTAGATTGATGTGTAAGATTTTTTGTTTGTGGCATAATATACCTCTTCATATTCTATCTTTTCTGCATTGTAACCTATTTTAGCAAGACACTAAATTGATGTGTAAGATTCTGTGTTTGTAGCATAAGAGACCTCTTCATATTCTATCTTTTATGGATTGTGCCTATGATTTTCAAGTAAAAAACACATATTTTTAACTACGAGACTCAGTGAGTTTGTATGTTAAACTTCCACTAAGTGAACATTTTTCCTATTTTCAATTGAAAAAATTACAGTAAATAAAAACATAAACAGAATAAAAAAAGGTGCTGTCAATTAAATACATCAATAGAGTTCTACTTCTTGATGGATATCTAATTAATATTAATTTATGTTTACAGGTTAGTCAAATCAAATATTAGATTTGCAGTTAGAAATACAACTGCTTCATCTTATTTCTAGGCCTTCTTTTCAGTTTAGGAAAAGCTGCCCTATTTATAGCCTAGGAAAAGGCAAGCCTCTTAACATGATTTGCTTTCTTTGCAGGTATTGCCTTTTTATCAGGCATTGTTGCATTGCCTTCTCTACCTTCTTACCTAAAGCTTGAAGGATTTCTTGACCTTGATGAGCTTGCCAGATTTGGCAAGATTTCTCAGCTGAACTGCTAGCAGCTTCGTAAAATTGGCAGGGAGTTGGGAATGGTACTTGTTGCCAACATAGCTTATTATGGCATACTGGCTAGACCTGGTTCTCTCCTTAAAAGATGTAATCTCCTCTATGCTCATCTTCTAAAAAAAGGGAAATGGGACTCCCGTGTTCAAAACCTAATGTGAGAAAAAAATTCAGAGGCCAAGAATTGAAACCTAAAAATATGTGGGATGAGAAGGTGGCAGTTTTGATCCCTTGGAACCCCTCGACTTATTTTATTTGACTGCATTACTGACTACAGGATCTGTAGTTTCTTGAGTCGAAGCCATTGTCCATAAATCCCATTATTTATAAGGTGCAAGATCTCAAGGTTGTAAATAAAGTTGTGTTAAGTCATTGTTAACTTATATCACACTATGGCCATAACTGAATCCAACACAAAATAATCGAGAAATTCCATGTTTAAAGAACCATAGCCTACCAACATCCTTTTTCACAAGGATCAATGTCAAATTACAAAAAAAATTACAATTATTTTCATCTCAAATAAAACCATTAATCAACTTATATAATAATAATACAATAGAAGTTTGGGAGAGGTCATCTAGAATCATTTAGTTTGTCTTGGCTGAGTGACAATTCATCTCCATTAAATACATCAACACAGTTCTACTTCTTGATGCCAGTTCTAATTAAATTAATTTATGTTAACAGTTTATTCAATTAAAATATCAGATTTGCAGTTAGAAATTCAACTGCATCATCTTATTTCTAGGCCTTCTTTGTGGCAGGCACTACCCTTTTCAGTTTAGGAGAAGTCGCCCTCTTTATAGCCTAGGAAGAGGCAAGCCTCTTGGCAGGATTTTCTTACTTTACAAGTACCACCTTCTTATCAGGCATTGTTGCATTGCCTTCTCTACCTTCTTAGGGGAAGTTGCAGGCTTGGGCTCAAGGACTTTAGGAGCCTTGGCTACTTTGGTGAGTGTTTTAGCCTTCTTGGGATTAACTGAAAGCTTCTTGGATGACATTTTAGCCTTTATAGCCTTGGCCTACTTGGGCTTCACGAGCTTCTTCAGCTCCTCCAAAATCTTGAAGGAGTTCTTGACCTCGATGAGCTTGCCAGAATTGGCAAGATTTCTTAGCTGAAATACTAGCAACTTTTTAAATTTGGTAGGGAGTTGGGATTGGTACTTGTTGCTACCATAGATTGTTATGGCATACTGTCTAGACTTGGTTCTCTCCTTCAAAGAAGTAATCACTTCCATGCTCATTTGGTAAGAAAAAAGAAGGGAAAATGAGGTTCCAGTCAGTAATTGACATTTTCTTTGATGGAAATTAAGGAGCTCAACCTTTCTGCTTTCCTTTTCTTAGTCCATATCTATAGTAATTAGGCTCTGATTTTCGTCATGAGGCCAACTATGCCTCGGATGATGGTACTATTCTTCAACCAAATACTTCACAATATTTTACCAGAATCAACCCTTTCTACTTGGGAGTTCAGTACAACAAGATGCTAGATTTCAAGGTTTGAGTTATTGATCTTCTTTTAAAAGGTACAAATTTTATTAAGATTTTATTTTAATGTATAGGAAAAGAAAAGTCATTAGTAACAAACAAAATTATGGACGTCCAAAGATATTCATAGATAGGGTATCTAAATTTGATAAATTCTGATTTTGGACACAAAAGCTATTTGATGTTCAGCTCATATCACTGCCTTAACAAAAGATTGTGGAAAAGTGAGATGTAGGATCTACATCTTTTAGAAATATGAGATCCTTTTAGGATGGTGTTAAGTAATTTAGTCGCTATTACCCAAACAAGCATGAAACGTGTGCTTGCATTTTTATCTATTTATAAAGTTAGATATATCCGTATTGGAATCATTGAAGGGGCTTCTAACTTTGTACAAGTCTCATGGATATGCATTTGCGTATTTTTATAGAAATAATGGTTTAATATTTGTTTATTTTCAATAGTTTTTTATATGTCATAATGCTTGTAAAATTTATGCCTTAAGGTGTTTCTTTTGCAACATTTGGTGCAACTACTAGCTATCTTATATGTTAGATATTAGCTTATGAGCTTGGCACTTGTGTTAGAGGAAATAATCAACTATGTGCAGTCCTTGTATAGCTAGGTGAAGGTATGAATTACTTCAGTTAAAATGGCCCAAAATAACATATCTATGTTTGTACTAATATTTCATTTGTTCACTTTTATTATATTGATATTTGGAAAGGTATTTTCTATAGATTATTTCAATGAATCTGAACTCCGTAACTCCTCTTTGTTCTTTTGACCAATAAAATACTAGTCACTTTTCCCAAGTGGTAAGTGCTTATTCATGTTAATCATACGGGATTGGATTTCTTAAATTGAATATAATTCTTAGGAAAATATGACTAGTGAAGTTTAAACATCTACTTCCATTTCAAGCACTCCCATATCCCATAGATGCCAATGGAACTACCACCAGTTACACTGATTAACCTATTTATTCCATTTAAAATAATTGTTAAATATAAAAACTATTTAAAAAAATGCCATTCAAGTGTGATGATATTTCATTACCATTAATAGGAGTTTACTTGATTTTGTTGTCTAAATAGTGAAAATTTTAAGCTCAACAATAATGTTAAAATCTATTACAATTTTTTGTATCATATCACTTTTAGAAATCACTTTCACAAATCAAATTTGAGTAGAGAGAAAACTAATCCTTACTCCCAAACATTCAAAATACACCCAATTAATTTAAAATCTCTATAAATATATATTAGATTATATATTGTAAAGACATCAATAAGTTACCACCCTACTTACATCAAATTTTCTTTCATAATTTGAATTGAACTAGGTTTGACAAATAAATATTCTCGATAAATATATTTCACTATATGTATTGTAAATTTATGGACCTATACATCATATTAGACTAAATTCAATTATGTAAATAATGGTTTGCATATAGTTAATCATTCCTCTCAGATTAGTGTTATTTTCTTAATACCAAACTTCAAGATAGGTATTTGCATAGGATTGTCGTAGAAACTCTTTTTGGTTCAATAGAATTTATATTATTTTTTGTTCACATTAAAAAATTACTAAAAGAAACATAGTAAAACAAAGATTTGTTTAGATAAATCCAAAATAAATTATGGTTAACTAAAACTTTGTACTAAGTTTATGAAATGAGGGTTTCCTACTGGTTAGGTCCATTACAAAGGGTGTTCGTGGGTGATTAATTTATCAACTATTAAACACCACACAATGAGGGTTACATGGAAATTCAGTCTATACCACACACAAGTGTAGTGCTCTGTCGCAAAATTTCATGGAAGAGTGTTGTTATTTTACCTTGACAAACAAAAAAGAACGAATACAACCCACTACATTGATTGGTTGATTAGTTTGTTTGGTATTGGTAATGACATGAGTTTAATAAGCTCTTTTTTCAATTTTTCCAACACATTAATGCACCAAACTACTTTTCCTAAATGTGTAGGGCATATTAATCTAAAACAAAGTTTTGTTATCCAAATCTAGTATATTATTGTGTTCAAAGTTTCTTAGAATAAAATTGTGCATTTAATTAGATTACACATATTATGTTAAAAGTGAGCTAGATTGTACATTTTTAAAGCTATGCATTTTAGTTAGATTTCACATCGTTGAAGCTCGATATTTTTTATAATATTTATTAATAAACTTTGAGTTTTAGCAACATAAAATATAATATAGCAATTTTATAAATTTATATAAATTTAATTATAAAGGATAATTTAAATAAAAAAAAGTTAAATATCAATTATATTTCCAATTTTTAAATAACATAAATTTATCAATTAAAACATGATAATTTTAAATTCATATCAAAAACTTTTCCCTACTTTGAGTCTCACAGTAATAAAAGACACCACTACTAACATTACAAAGTTGACACATTGTATAAACAAGCTGGAAAATAAAAGTTTATAATATATTAAGATTAACTCAATGAATTGAATTGTATGGCCGAAATAAAGTCATATGATCCAATGTTTTAGATAATGAATTTATGGTAAGGTTCAATTCATTATTTTACTTTCATCTTTAGAAATTATGACATGTTTAAGTTTGATGTTTGAAATTTGTAATAATGAATTTATGGTAAGTTTCAATTCATTATTTTACTTTCATCTTTAGAAATTATGATATGTTTAAGTCGATGTTTGAAATTTGTAATATGGTTAATAATTTTTATTTAATATGCATTAGTGATATAGTGATTTTTTTGAACTATAGTTTACTAGGTATAATATGCTGATAAGTTTTCAAATTTTGTTTTTCAAAACTGCTAAATAGGGAAATATTATTTTGACCTTTTAGTGGAATATAGGAATGTCTGCGTGAAGATTTCATTGTTTCAAGCTATCAAGGATGTTCCCATATATGCAAAGGTTATCCAAAAACTTTGTTTAAAATAGATAGGATGGAAGAAAAGAGATCCCAAGATAGTGCAAGTAATTGGGAAACTAGTTGATTTAATGTTGAGTAAAAATTTTACAACAAAATACGGTGATCTAGGAATTTTTGACATTACCAAATATATAAATAATACCCATATATATAACACCCTAATAGATTTAGGGGTAGCTATTAATGTCATGACTAAGGAAACCATGGAAAAACTAAAGGTACCTGAACTTCATCCTACCCCAAATATTCTTCAAATCCTCGATAGAGCTACCATAAAACAAAAGGGAGTATTAGAAGATATTATTGTTTCCATAGATTCATGGTAATACCCAATTGATTTCATGATCATCCAACCTATCAAAAACCCTATAGGCTACCCATTGATTCTTGGGAGGCCTCAGTTAGCTGCAAAATATGCTTATATCAGTTGTAGGTTTGAGGACATGACCATATCCCATGGAAATTCTACTAAAAGAGTTACCCTTTATCATTTGGCTAAACCTTTCTCAGACACAAGAAGTCCTTTATGGTTTGAAGATAGTGATGAAGAATCTTCTCAACCTCCTTTGATAATTAATCAAGTCCCAATTTTTAAAGAACATAATGAGGATGACCTAATTTGCACAATTTTAAAATATCCATATATCAAAAACAAGCATCAATCAACATGATTCTCATAAACAAATCCTAGGAAATATGTTCACCTATCGAGTTAACCCGGCAAATGAAACCAATAGCTTTGTTTGATGCCTTGAAATATCAAACTAAAATTGTTGAAATTTATCACAAGAAGACCTCGAATATTAATTCTATATTGGAACCTTTGTAGAAAAACATATTAGTGGAAGTGCTTAAAGAAATAGTAAATCTTTTGCATGGGACTATACTGATATGAAGGGAATTTATCCTAAATTCAGTACTCATCATATCTATATAAAGGGGGGTTCCAGCCTATTAGGGAGCCCTAATCGAGAATGAACCCAATAATTAGTTAAATAATAACTACAAAAACTATTAAGGATAGGTTTTATTTATCCTACTTCTGACAACAAATGGGTTCCTACCCTTGTCATTGTCCCTAAGAAGAATGGAAATGACAAGTATGTGTCAATTACCAGGAATTGAATAAATCTAACTTAAAATACTTCTTCCATCTTCATTCTATTAATAAGGTCCTTGACACCTTAACAATATTGAAATTTTCTCCTTACTTGATGGGTTTAGCAGTTATAAGAAAATTCAAGACACCATTGATCATCGAGAGAAAACAACATTTAATTGAGCATAGGGGATTTTTTCTTACAGGATACTCTAATTTTGTTTGTGTAATGCTCCAACAACATTTCAACTAGTTGTTCTTGGAATATTTTATGATTTAACAAATGATTTCATTGAGGTATATATTGACAATTTCACATTGTATGGGGAAACCTCTAAATAAGATGTAAAGAATATCGGTAAGGTACTGATTGGATGCCAAGAAACTAACCATTTTCTTAGTAATGAAAAAAGTAAAATTCTTTTCACAATGGGAATTGTATTAGGAAACCATATTTCATTTGAAGGAATTCCTATGGATCTTGCTAAAATAGAGGTAACCCTTAAATTATTTTCTCCAACTTCCTGGGATATGTAGGATATTACCAAGATTTATAGAAAACTCTTACAAAGGTCATTTCTCCATTGTTTCACCTCTTGAGAAGAACTGTTGATTTTTAATGGGACAATTAGTGCTAATAACCATTTAGTGCTCTTAAAGAAAGACATATTCTACCACTATTATTTGAGGTCCTGATTAGTCCTTACCCTTTCATATACATATTGATGCCTCAAATACAACCATTGGTGTTGTGTTGGGTGAAAAAGAAGAATAAAATATTTATGATATCAATTATATCCATAAAAAATTAACCCCAACCAAACTAGATTATATAGTAAGCGAAAATGAAATTCTCACTGTGGTCCATGGCATAAATAAATTTTGTCATTATATTATTGGATACCTTGTTTTTATACACACTAATAACTCCAACATCCTTTATCTTATGAATAAACCAATTGCATATGGTAGAGTTACCAGATGGCTTCTCCTCCTACAGGAACTAGGTATTACTATTATTAATAAAAAAGGGAAGGAGAATGTTGTCACTGATTTCTTCTCTCAACTTCATTATGCTAATGAGTCTATTCCTATAGAAAATGATTTCCTCGATAAAACAAATTGTGCATTATATAATAATGCACCTTCATCCATATATATCACTAATTACTTAGACACAGGAAAACTTCCATATCATTTGTTGCCTAGGGAGCGACAAAAGGACATAAAAAATAATGCTATGTATTATTGGGGAAAAGGGTACGTATTCAAAACTGGACCTAACCAACAAATCGATGATGTGTTCAAGAAGATCAAATTGATGACACCTTAAAGGCATGTCATGATGAACCATATGAGTGACATTAAGCATGCACTTTATTATGCAATGATTATGTATGTAAGTGGGTTGAGGCTAAGGTCATACTAAAAATGATAGAACAAGTAGTGGCTGAATTTTTTTATGACGAAATATTTGTTTGATTTAACATTCCTTGAGAGATCATTACTGATTAAGGAAATTAATTTACCTCCAAACTTGTTTATTCCATTAACCAAAAATTCAAGAAAAGATACCAAATGTCCACTCCATAACATCTGTAGGCAAACAAACACGTGGAAATCACTAACAAAGTCTTCAAAGTTATTTTAGCAAAGACAATTTTGCATCAACAAAAATATTTAGCTAAGAAAATTGTAGAAGCCTTGATGTCCTATAGAGTCGCTTGCAAGAGTGCCACCAGTTTCATGCCATATGAGCTAGTGTATGATAAGCAATTTGTCCTTCCCATTGAATTTGAAGTGAAAACATTAAGGATTTCCTTGAAAGTTGGGATGGACTTGTCCAAGACTCAAGAGAATTGGTTGGACTAGTAGAATGAGCTTGATAAAATATGAAAATAATCCATCCAACAAATGACTACCATTGAACAACAACAAGAAAATAACATGACAATTTCATAAAAAAAGAAATGTTTTAAACAATGGGATTGGGCCCTTTTATTTGACTCGAGGCATAAGGATTTTAAATGAAAATTTCATACAGGGTGGCTTGGACCTTATGATAATAAGGCTATTTTTTAAAATGGATCAATAAGGCTTCGTACGATTGGTGATGGTTGAACTGCATTGATTCCCAATGGACATCAATGCAAATTGTACTGAAAGCTCAAGCTTAGGGAAGAATTTGTTGAAGAGTTGAAGAGGATATTTGATTTAGAAGTCATAGAAAGGTTAGCCAATCCACCCTCTGCTATGGCTTCGAAAATTTCAGTCCTAGTATGAAAAAAAGGGAAAAAAAAAGAACGAAAGAAAGGAAAAAAATATGGTAGTGGAAACCTAGTCTTGAGCACCTCCAACACCTAGTAGAATTGGAAGCAATAAAAAACAATTTCCTATGCAAGCCACAAGGAAAAGGGATCCTTATAATTGTGAAAAGCTCATTAGAGGTAAAATATGACAAGTTCTCACTTGAAAACTTGGAAAGTGGCTGCTAGAGTTTGAAAAAAAGAAGAGGAAAAGCGAGGAGAAAAAAAAGAAAAGAAAAGAGAAAAATCAATAAAAAGATTTGATTAGCCAGTGATATCTATTGTTTTCAACACGTAATTATATCAAAGTTATTTTTCTAAAGTAAATTTGTGGGATCACATTTGAGAGCAAGGGCACAATTGTTTTTCAAAATCACATCATTATTTTGATTCTCCCAACTACTAGGTGTTTCCTTTCTTAAAATTTTTGGTTTTTATTTTTTGGGCAAAGTTTCGAGGGTTTACTAGAAAATATCATATATGTCTAAATATTATTAATATTTTTCTTTTTATCCTAAATCCTTTGGACCTTACCTATAATCCTCCATCCCATATCTATATATATATATATAATATTATATATATATATATATATATATATATATATATAGATAATGAAAAAAATTACATATTGTAGATGCTAGAAGGCATATGCATAAAACAGAAATATTCGCATATCCAAGATCAATAACAACTCATCAAAGCGTTAACACAAAACTACTCTTTTCTACCTTTCTTCTTTTCCACTTTCTGCCAACCACTATAGTTGGGAGTGGAAGATACAATAGTAATTTGAGTCCCTTTACATTTATAGGATTTTCTTTACTAGAATATGAAATTTTGATGCATGAATTCTTTTGATACCACTGAACTCTTTTTCAGATCGGATTTTCTCAATTTGCAGTTGTTGAATGAAAGGCATTAGAACTATTGAAGAATTATGTTCGACATCGCTCTTCTTCAAGAATTCCTAGGATTTTTAGACATTATTGGTTGAGGTGTTTTCTGCTATTTCTTCTTCCTCTTCTTTGAGTTGCTTGGATTTTGAAAACAACCAACATTTTGGCTTTAGAGCTTGTCACATTTTTCTTTTAGGGTATGGTTTTGCTTGAGGACACACATTTTGAAGATGACCAGTTTGTAAACATATACGACTATAAAAAGTTGTATTCTCATAATCAAGAGACTGAGACCACTACAAATTGTTGTGAATCAAAATAATTCTATCAAGTAAACCTTTACTGAGGTCTATCTCTACACAAATTCTGGAAAAAGGTGAAAATTCCTTTCGAGACTCTATATAAATCCACTTTAAGGAACCTCCCCAAAGAATTCCATATTCCTTCTAATACTATGTGATGCCAAAAGTGTAGGGGTAGGTTAAATAACCAGACCCACACTGGCATTTTGAACACTACCATGGTATTTACATCAAATCCCAGAAACCAAGGTATCATGAATAGGCTCACATTTACCCAAAAGCATGGTCCCTCATTTAGTAAATATTGTAGATATTTTGTTGTGCCAAACCTTACAATAAAATAATGTTTAGAACATAGGCGAATTTCTCAGTTTTGTGTCCATGTAGAGGAAATACATTGATGAAATTCTTCGATTTGGGTGAGAATCCATTGAATCTGCATATAACTACTCTTGTATGCAAATCATAGTAGAGTTCATTTTCCTAAGGAAATTTGATTGTCAATGTTAGCACTTAGTTCATCTGTTGCACAATATAGGGACTAGGAAGATTGAAGAATTGTTCTACATTTTTTATTGGATCCATCTTGCCTTTAACATTATCCTTGAAGGAAACTAGGCCTTTTGAAATAGATCCAGGAAAAACTCTATGAAGTCTCATGTTCAATGATGGTTGAATCAGGAACAACTCCATAGTCATGTAACTTGTAGCCCTCTTCTAGTGATTTTCCCACATAAATCAAATTTTAGACTCTTGATGTAATACCCAGTTGTCCTTGAATATTTTTCTTAAGATCTTGTACCCGATTCCAGATCCAAACCCTCACACAAATTGATTTCCCTCTCAACGTTTTAATAAAAAATTGTATTAGTGCAACCCCTTATTGTTATTAGTGCAACATCCTTATTATATTGTTGTGCCCATGTAGTCCCTGTATTGTTATTATTGTGCCCCATAGAAGCCCACTATTGTTATTATTGTGCCCTTACATTATTATTGTTATGTCGGCTCTGATTATATTACGACCCCTTAGACTCCTACATATAGAAAGGAGGTCTTGTCATTTGTATCACCCAAGAATTGTTCATTTGTGTAATGTAAAGGAGGTTTCCTCCTCGAAGAGGCTTACTTCTGAGGCATTGATATATCTTTTCTATCTTTTTATGAGTTGGTTTCATAGCATTTGGTATCAGAGCTTTGGATTCTAGGGTTCAATACTCCAAAAATGTCATAAGTGTGCTGAGAAGAAATTAATTTACATAGATTATGAAGAGGAGGAAGAAAATGATCAAGAAACATTAAAATAAGAGGATATACACCAAGAACCAATCCCAGAGAAAGAAGAAATGAATCCGACCATATCTTGTAAAGCATTTGCAAGAATTACCTCTCCTCAAACTCTCAAGATAAAAGGACATATCAAGAAGAAAAGGCTTCAAGAATTGGAATATCACATCAAGAAAGAAGAAATGATTTCGATCATATCTTGTAATGCATTGGCTCAAATTACCACTCCTCAAACTATCAATATAGATGGACATATTAAGAAGGAAAAGGTAATAGTGTTGATTGATTCGGGCATTGCCCATAATTTTATTCATTGTAAGATAACCAAGGAATTGAATTGCCTCCTATATCTAGCAACAGAGTGTCAAGTGATGGTTGCAAGTGGAGGCACCATAACTTGATATGGAAAGTGCCATAATATAAAGATATCTAGGGGAGAATATGTATTGAATAGCCCAATTCTTTCCTTTCAAATGGGTGGTGCTAATGTTGTACTAGGAGTCCAATGGTTACAATCCTTGGGTACAATAGCTTTTAATTTTCAAGAACTTTTCATGAAATTGTCTTCGGAAGGAAAGGAAGTTGAATTAAGGGGTATCACAGGGAAACCAGGAAAGATAATCAACTCTAACAAACCGATGGAGATTCTAAAGAAAGAAAAATGAGGCGTAATTGCACAATTATGTTTGCTAGAGGTTCCCACATTGAAATCATCTATTTCTCCAAATCTCCAAAAAGCCTTGAGCAATCATTCCAAGGTATTGGAGACTCCCAAAGGCCTCCCACCTATTTGTGTTCATGATCATTCTATTCATTTGATTCCAGGGAGTGTTCGTCCAAACATAAGGCCTTATAGATATCCCTATGTCTAAAAGAGGGAAATTGAATGTATGGTTCCATAAATGCTAGAGGTGGTATAATTCAACCTAGTCAAGGTTATTTCTCTACTCGAGTAGTATTTATGCACAAGAAGGATGGGTCATGGTGCATGTGTTCGGATTATAGAGAGTTCAACAAACTCACTATTAAAGATAAATTTCTTGTTCCTGTCATTGATGAATTATTGGACGAATTGAATGGATTAATTTACTTCACTAAGTTGGATCTGTGCTCAAGATATCATGAAATAAGAATGAAGAGTGAAGACATTTTGAAAACAACATTATTTAAGAAAGATGCATTTTCATGGACTCCAGAAGCAATGAAGGCCTTTGAACATCTTAATGAGGTAATGTGCCAAGCATCAGTCTTAGCTACACCAGACTTCACAAAAACCTTTATTGTGGAATATGATGCATCATGAAATTGAATTGGTGACGTTTTAACGTAAGAAGAAAGAACCTTTTCTTTTGAAAGTCCTCCAATCAAAGGAAAGTATTTACACAAAGATATTTATGAGAAGGAAATGTTGGCAAGACTACATGTACTTAAGAAATCATGACCTTAAATAATGAGAAGAACCCAGTTCAAACAATATTACCAGAACTTGATGAGGAAGGAAAAATCATATTGGAACCTAGAGCAGTCACAGAAACAAGAACCTGAAAGCTATAAAATCGATCAATTTTAGAGTATCTCATCAAGTGGAAGAACTTACCCGATGAAGATTCCACATGGGAGAACAATAATTTTATACAAAAGCATCCCAAACTAATCAAGTGTTGAGGACAACACTTTTTGAAGGAGAGTGACATGTTAGGTCCCTATACTACTAGTGTAACCCCTTATTGTTATTATTGCAACCCCCTTATTACATTTGTGTGCCCATGTAATCACCATATTGTTATTATTGTGCCCCATAAATGCCCACTATTGTTATTATTGTGCCCTTACATTATTATTGTTATGTCGACTCTAATTATATTATGACCCCATAGACTCATATATATAGAAAGGAGGCCTTCTCATCTGTAACATCCAAGAATTGTTCATTTTTGTAATGTAAAGGAGGCTTCCCCCTCGATGAGGCCTATTTCTAAGGCGTCTATCTTTCTTTTATATCTTTTTGTGAGCTGGATTCATAACATATATATATGTGTGTGTGTGTGTGTGTGTGTGTAATGAAAAAAAATTACATGTTGTAGATGCTAGAAAGCATATGTATAAAATAGTAGATCCTTGTATTCAAGATCAATACAACTCATCAAAGAGTTAACACAAACTACTATTTTCTACCTTTATTTTTTTCCACTTTCCGCTAACTACTAAAGTTGGGAGTGGAAGATACAATAATAATTTGAGTCTCTTATAAATTTATAGGTTTTTATTTATCAGAATCTAAACTTTCAGATGCATGAATTCTTTTGGTACCACTGACTTCTTTTTTAGATGGGATTTTCTCAATCTGTAGTTGCTGAGCCATTGGACCTATTGAAGAATTATGTTCGACATCACCCTTTTGCATTAATTCCTAGGATTTTTGGACATTATTGTTTGCGGAATTTTATGCTATTTCTTCTTACTCTTCTTTGAATTCCTTGGATTCTGAAAACAACCAACATTTTGGCTTTAGAGCTTGTCACTTTTTCCTTTTAGGGTCTATTTTTTCTTGAGGACACATATTTTGAAGATGACCAGTTTGTAAACATATATGGCAACAAAAAGTTGTATTCTCATAATAAGAGGCTGAGACCACTACATATTGTTGTGAATCAAAATAATTCTATCATGTAAACCTTTACTGAGGTCTACCTCTACACAGATTCTCAAAACACCAAAAATTCCTTTCGAGACTCTATCTACATCCACTTTAAGGAACTTACCCAAAGAATTCCATATTCCTTCTAATATTATGTGATGCCAAAAGTGTAGGGGTAGGTTATCTAACCGGATCCACACTGGCATGTTGAAGACTAGCATGGTATTTGCATCAAATCCCGAAAGCCAAGGTGTGATCAATAGGTTCACATTTCCCCAAACTCATGGTCCCTCGTTTAATACATATTGCATATATTTTGTTGTGTCAAGCTTTACAATAAAAAAATGTTTAGAACATAGGTGAATTTCTCAATTTTGTGTCCATGTAGAGAAAATCCATTGATGTGAATTCTCTGATTTGGGCCAGAATCCATTGAGTCTGCATATAACTACTCTTGTATGGAAATAATTGTAGAGTTCATTTTCATCAGGAAAGTTGATTGCCAATATTGGCACCTAGCTCATCTACTACACAATATAGGGACCAGGAAGATTTTGGAATTGTTCAACATTTTTTTTTATCTACCTTCCCTTTAACATCATCCTTGAAGGAAACAGGGCCTTTTGAACTAGATCCAAGACAACCTCCAAGAAGTCTCATGTTAAATATGACGGTTGAATCAGGAAGAATTCCATAGTCATGTAACTTGTAGTCCTCCTACAGTGATCTTCACACATAAATCAAATTTTAGACTCTTGCTTTAATACCCAGTTTCCTTGATTATTTGTCTTAAGGTCTTGTACTTGATCCTAGATCCAAACCCTCATACAAATTGATTTCCCTCTTAATGTTTTAATAAAAAAATTGTATCAGGACTCCTTCATGAAAATCTTGGGATTGGCATCTGTTGACGGTGTTGGACCCATCAACATGTAAGGGGATCTCCCTAGTAAGAAATCGCAACTAGACCTCAGACCATTTGGAATAGGAGTCCCAATAGTGGGTAGTAAAGCAATGCCTTGACTATGATAGCACACAGAGGTAAGTGTGATATGTTTATCGGAAGTAAGTGTGTGACCTTGCAGTGAGTCAAGTGAGATGCATGGGTGTTCTATCACACAGAGGGAAAAAGGAAGTGTGTCCCTTGGAAGCATGTAATAGTTCACAACCTGAATGGAACACATGATCTTAATGACATCACAAGATGGAAAGCAGAATAGTCCACAATATAAAGTGATGAGTTAAACCAACAACACGAATGCAACAAGATTCATACAATTGCATTCAAAATAGTTCATACACAAATGCATAAGTTAAAGAACATACATTGCTAAAGCAACCAGAATAGTCCAACTACAATAACAACATATGCATGAAAATGTGTTGGCTACATACATACATAC
>APFE030768453.1:32682-53465 GCA_000404065.3 Pinus taeda | reverse complement strand
CTGGTCTACAACCTTCCAGGGTCATATTTTGTGATAATAGATCTCATAATGACAGGTAATGATCAGCTGATCAAATATTGCAAAGAGGACCTTGCAAGAGAGTTTGAGATGAAGGAATTGAGGCTCATGAATTTTTGGAATGGAAGTATGGCAGGGTGATGGGGATTTGTTTGTGTCTCAAGGCAAGTATGCCAACGAGATACTCAGGAGGTTCCATGTAGAGGGTTTCAAGCCTATGGAGACTCCTCTAGATATTAACTGGAGGAAGGAGGATGCTACTTCGGGAGAGGTAGTGGAAGCTACTGTTTACAGGAATTGTTTGGGTTCACTCATGTACTTAGTGAACACACGATGATATTTATGCTATGCACCTAACCAAATTAGTCAAGCGATGGTTAGGCTTACCATGTTGTATTGGAAGGCAGAAAAGCATGTATTGAGATACCTCAAGGGCACTACTCAGTACAGATTATGGTATAGACAGACAAAGGGAGTGAAGCTTCAAGGCTTCACCAATGCAAATTGGGGAGGGAGTCCATCCGACTAGAAAATTAAATCAGGAGGGATTTTTAGTATTAGGTCAGCAACAGTTTGTTGGTACAATAGGAAATGGAGATCATTTGCACTCAGTTCGATAGAGGCAGAGTACATGGCTGCAAGTCAGGGAGAATGTAAGGCCATCTAGATGAGGAAGATCCTAGTTGCTCTATTTGGTCAACAGATAGATCCAACTATGATTTATTGTGATAATCAAAGTTGTATCAAACTCTCTTGAAATCTAGTTTTTAATGATAGGTCCAAGCACATTGATATCTGATATCATCATCTCAGAGATTGTGTATTGAGGTGGATTGTGTTGTTAGAGTACATTCCCATGGAGGACCAAGATGCTGCCATTTTGAGAAAGGCATTGTCAAGACGTAAATTCGAGTTTCACAGAGACAGGATCAGGGTAGTTGATAATCCCTTTCTTGTTGAGAGGGAGTGTTGAGAAATGGCAACAAGAAATTCTAGTTTAATTTGTCCTTCAATAAACTGAGAATTAAAATCGAATTATATTCTCATAGCAACTTGTAAAATTACCTTGCTTATCTTAGGAATTTCAAGTTGGAAGTCTTTTTGTAGTCATGTATATGTTCTCCCTAAATTTTAGGGGTCCAGTATGAGTTTAAATTGAGTTTTAATTAGATAACTTAGTTTACTAAGTTATGGTATGTTAGATTAGTTCTAACTATTTGTGGAACTAATAGAGGACTAATAGTCAGTTGGTGGATTGGTGCATCCACAAGTGTTACTCCAATTAACTGAAGATTCTCTCATGAGAAACTTGTGCATGTCAGTTTAGAGAAAGACTCAGTTGAGACTAGAGTGCAAGGGAAATGTACTATCAGTTGTATGATTTAATGAATTGTAAATATCATGCATCCAATCAGAGAAGGACCCATGTTTGGATTTCATATATTTGGAAGCATGAATTCCATTTAAATATGGGTTATTCATCCTAGGAATTGCACAAGGAAATAGGAGCTTGGCAGGCAGTGTAAATTGACTGTGTGTTGGCTAATAGCGGGCTTGTGAGGTAGAGAGTTGAGTATACTTATGCAGAATTGTTCTTGTGATAACAAGATTTGTATCTTCACTCACATTTATAATTAATGCAATACAGATAGGAAGGGTTTTAAGCTATGGCTTTCCTCAGGAAAAATTATTGTGTTATGTGCCATTGATTTGTCTTCTTCTTGTTCATATTGTTTTCATTGATCTATTGGCTTCCAATGTTGAAAGTAGAAGTAGATTCTTGTCTTGTGCTTTAGTAAATTGCATGAGATTGTGAATCTACAGGAAAATTTACATGGTATAGAAGATAGATTTTTAGAATTTTCTAAATGGTATCAGAGCTTAATTCAATATACTAGAGGAGATTTCGAAGTTTTGGGTTTTTGGGTTATAGGTGAAATTCAAAGTTGCAATACATACTTCAGATGGCACTCTACGGTTTTTGGCTCAACTATGCCTTGGAAGGTAGCTCGAATTATATAGCATGGAGGGATAGAATGGAGGTTTTAGTTGAGGATAATGGCTAGAAGGAATTTGTTGATCAAGAAATTCCTAAGCCAACAACATCAAATACACAGAATCTAGCCGAATGGGAGAAGTATGTGGTGAAGGCGAGGAGGATAATCCTTGAGGGAGTTTGAGACCATATTGTCTCGAGTCTCCATGGCAAGGAAACTCTGTATGCTATGTAGAAAGCATTAACGGACTTGTATCAGAACAACAGTGGCCAAAGGAAATTGGCATTGAATGTTATATACCTAGGGGGGATAATATGGGGTACAAAGGGAGGTACCCAAGGTAATAATGTAATAATGGGATGGGCCATAGTAATAAATAAGATGGTTAGCCCATATCATGTAAGGAACCACAAGTAGTTAATAATAATGTAATGGGCCCATGGTATTAGTCGATAGTATGAGGGAACCATGGTAATGATCCATGTAATTGTATGTATGAGGCCTATATAGAGGCTAGAGACTCCACATGGAGAGAAGTCAAGGAATAGTGTCAAGGATTATTGTATGTACAGGCATATGGCTTGTGGAGTGTTCTCCTTCCTTAAGGAGTGAATGTATGGTGTTTCCCTACCATAAGGGTTTTGATATTAATAAAGAAGCATTTCTATCTATTTTGATCTTGTTATTATTGGGTATATTTGTTATTTCTCATATATTTTGGGTCAGATCTATAACAAGTGGTATTAGAGCTATAACATCTACGGAGAACCTTTCACACCTATGCAACAAACACTTTATACCTTTGTGGTGAACCTTTGATACCTCTATGGTGAACACTTGATAACTCTACGATAAACCCTAATTTCTATGATGAACTTAAACTTCTACACCAACGAACCCTAATCTATCTTATGAATCTCTGCGATGAACTTGAACTTCTGCACCAGTGAACCCTAAACTCTCTAGTTAATTTTAACTTCTACGAATTTCTCTGCATTCGCCCACATTTTTTGGTTAATTTGAAAAAATAGACCCCTAATATACATGTGATCTTGAGTCATGGCCCACCTTGCCCACCACTAAGTTGCTACAAGAGGAAGAGCGTCACATCAAGGCTTAGAAGAACCTAGATTGATAGCTTGAGGGCCTGAGGAAGAAATGTCTTATATAAGTGTAAATTGTCCAAAAAAATTCTAGGCTTCTATAAGTGTAAATTTAAATGCCCCAATTATTGTAGAAATGTATTTTTATAAGTGTAAATTGTTGGTTCCAGTCTTAGGGTTCCAGTCGGCTCATTTTTTTTAGGTTTGGACTGTGTATGAATATGCCTAGAATAGTGAATCAAAATTCGTCTTCCTTCATGGAACCTATACCATTGTAGGTATGCATCAAATTTCCAATTTGACTTATATGCATAGATATTTTGATTTCTTAAGATTCATTTGTAAATGAAGTCTCGGATCCCTTCCTTCCAATGGACTGAAGTTACTCTTCTATCTCAGACTTCCTATATATTTTGTTTCCAACAGGCCTAATACCTATTCATATAATTTGGACTTGAGTTACTATTATGCAAATTTATATAAGATGAGGTTTGATCCTCTTGTAGTAAGACTTATGCTCAGAACACCCTTCAATGAAACCCAAGATCTGTACCTTAGAATTTCTGAACTTTTACAATGACTTTAATGAACATTTTATGCTCAAGATTCAAAGGATATTAGGCTCTTTTTCTAGGGTTAATGGAGATTCCAATAAGTAGGTCTTAGCATGGAATGAATTATGTTCCAATTTGGAGGTTGTTGTACAGTGGCATTATTTGAGGGTGTTGTTTCTTACATTGATGGTTGATTTGAAACTAATCATTTAGTACTAATATACTTAACATTTTAATTTCTTGACATTGGGTTAACATTGGTATATTTTGAAATCTAGTATATTTTTGAGTTAAACATCTTGTGCTTACAGCATTTCAAAATTCATTTACTCCTAATTAATAGTAATTACATTTGCATCTTACTATCTTTGGTAATTTTGTGCTTAGTTGTTACATTGTTTACACTAACCTACTTTTTTGGATGAATTATTTTCAGTATTTCCTATATGAATATTATTTGTGCTAGATTCTAAGGCTTTAAAAAAAAAAAAAAAAAAAAAAAAAAAAAAAAAAAAAAAAAATTCCCTTTCTGTTAAGTAATTTTTATGGTTCATACAGAGAAAGATTAGCTCAAATGTTTGTAAAAGTAACATTTAATTCCAGCAAAACAAAATTTCATTCCAACAAAACAAAATTTAATAATGCTTGAATTTCTATACCAAGTCGTCATAAAAATAATGCCACCAAACAATCCAGAGAAAGAATTCCCAAGACCAAGCCAGCAACCAAACAATCTTCCTTGAACAAAAACAATATATCCAACAAGTCAACAAGGTTGACCTTACCAAGAATGTAACTTGTCTAAATTTTGGTTTCATAAATCAAGTCTGCAACTTCGGCTTCCAAAAACTTGAACCTGCAGTAACCCAAGAATCATAGAAACTCACATGAGTGGGCCAATAAAAGTAGGAGATCGGACTTCTTTCTTTTTTTGAGATTCTTCTTTTCTTCGCTATGGTGATTTCTTGTCTTCTAGCCTCCTCACACTACTTTCCTATCGCAGATAAAATTCCAATATGTGTGTCACTAGAGGAGATTGAAGTCCTCTTATTTATAGTGTTCACAAGGCTAGAGTGGGCCTCTCTTTGCCGAGTTTATCATGGATGGCTGACTTGGTCATGGGGTCTTTCTAGAATTTTCTAGACATCAAAATAATATTTTATTTCTTGAAAAAAGAGACCAATCGGGTCTATTATATCATGATGTAAACTTTGACTTAAAATAGAAACCCTAGAGCACTTAATGGGTGCTTAGACCTAGGAACCAAAAACTTTGAGCATGAAACCCATACTGTAGTAAATAAATTTTCTTTTACAGTAATTTTTTCTTTCTTTGATAAGTACATAAGAGATACATCATGTCCTGATCCAAATACAATTTTGAAGACCAATACTAGTTACTACTTTTAATAGGAACTTCACATGTTACTGATATTCAATGTCTTCTATGGTAGATTCCTCCTCAACTAAACTCGTCTCTCCTTCTTTTGTACTTCACATTTATTATTAACCGTAGACTTTCTCTGAAATCAAGTGCATGTGTGATGTCTCTCAAATGAGGTCAAATTTCTACTTTATATATCCTTCCAAGGGATATTTAAACCCAATGGGAGGTCACCTTCAGCTAACTATCTGACTTGTTCTTGGGGCACTATAAACATTTTTCCACAATACAAAATTATTTTCTTCTTTGATACAAGTGCCCAAATGGGTTTGTACATAATTACAATGACCTTTTGATTCAAGACAATGTTGGGTGTGGAGCCTAATTATCTTCTGTATTCAAAGGTTTCAGTCGGATGTATACCCCGGGAAGATTGTACACCCCTCCACGCAGGGGGTGCGAGGGCCAACGGTCCCCCAGCGAGGGTTCGAGGGCGTCACCCCCGAAGCTAAAAATAGATGTAAAATTGCCTTGTAAAAGTATAGTAATTTCTAGTCAATCTGGGTCGTTCATTAGGTGGATGATCTGATGGTAGAAGTTATGTTTATTTTAGGGTTTTTTTCCCTAGAAGGCAACCCCTCCCTATATATGAGGGAATTGTATTATGTCTATGTATATTTGTATTCTGAATGAGGAAAAGAGAGGAGATTGAGAGCGAAGAGGGAGTTACAGTGGATCTATTGTAGGTTGTATCTCTTCAATTTGTTGGATAATATAATAAAAGAAGGATTGGTTGTTTTCCCATGGACGTAGCCCAGACTAGTTGAACCACGTGTATCTGTGTCTCTCTTGTTTTATGCCTTTTTTTGTTTATATTTCTGCAATATTTTATGTGTTCCATTGCTCTGTAATATATAATTTTCTAACAAACAATCCTATAGGCATGCAATGGATGCCTGACATATTAACCAAAGACTCATGCATGAAACCCATGCTTTATAAAATTTAATTTTTACAATTTTCTTTCTTCTTTTGATCAATATATAATAATTACATCATGACATGAGACAAATGAAAATTATTAAGACCAAAATTAGTTGCATTTCCCAACAGATAGGAGCATGTTGATTCAACGAAGACATAGGAAAACACCAATTATGTTCCATTTTGAGTTTCTCACTCAGTTTGGGACAAAGTTTCATTTGATACACGATGGAAACAAGAGAACTATGGTTCATGATATATGTTTCATGATGAGATTTTCCATTTCTACAAGTGCAATGAAACAATATCTCTTCAAGATGATGGTTCTTCTAGCCTTTCATGCTCACGAAGGCAACCTGCAACACCTCCTGCAATTTTGGACCTGAGGAAAGCCTATAAACCCTAGGGTATTCGCACGCGTGAACATTAGAATACAAATTACAAACTTTCTAAATCTTGATGTGTCTCTAAATAGGTCAAATATTTATCTTTATATATTATTTCCAAGAGGCTCCATTAGCCCTCTCTAAGCCGGCTTTTCCTTGGCTAGCCAACCTAGTCTTGGGAGCCTTCTAGACATTTCTAATTTCAAAATAATTTTTCTTACCTTGATACAAATTCCCGAAAGGGTATTTTATAATATGACAAGGACTCTTGACTCGTGAAAAACCCTAGGAGAATTCAATGTATGCTTGACCTAATGAAAAAGTCACTTGAGCATGAAACCCATGCTTTACAAAAATCATTTTCTTTCTTCTTTTGATAGATACATAATAATTACATCATGACATGAGTCAAATGAAAATTATGAAGACTAAAACTAGTTACATTCTTTAACATATCAAAGTATGTGGGTAATGTTTTTGTAATGGAAGATTAAATGCTATCAGATTATGTTGATTTATCAAGTTATAGAGTAAGTTCATTGGTTAGGATGAATAGGTTCTCAAGTTCTTAGTTTTTAAATATTACTTGAATATTTTAAATGAAAATAAATTCCCGACAACTCACTTGTACTAATATAATTTTCTTCTGGTTTCTTCAAGACGTTTCTCAACATCCCTTATGACACTCTCTAATAGTTTTTCTCATTTCATGGAATGTTATAAGACGTTCAACCAAACAGGTTTTTGTCAGATCTATATTCGTTGAGTGATAGAAGTTCAAGTAGGATATAAGAAATTGACCAAACATATGCTACGTCGTCTAGTAGGCGAAGATCAACTAGAGGTTAAAATATTAGAATAAAATTCCATAGACGCATGGAAATTTTTCTCACTAAACGGGGTCATGTTCTTATGATAATGAGAGCATAGATGACATCGAGTTGCCCTTGAGGTACAAACATCTAGTGAAACAATGGGCACTCAAGGATATTCCTGAAATAAAAAACTGAATTTTCTATAAATGAAATGATATACCACATTGCCTCATCATCATTACATGGTTTGGGGATATTTTCCATGGATGGAATAAAGGTATGTTATTGAGGATTAACTGAATTGGTGGAGTATGTTGGACCTTGTTACAACTACAATGATTGGGTACGGCTAGTCCAATATAACAAAAGTGTGCGATGATATGGAGTGGCTGCAAATTATATACAACTAAAAGACAATGATGAAAATAAAGGCACAACTATATATATTGATGGAAGGCCAAAAGAAGCAGGGAATATTGTAGGGTTTATAAATAGTACACGACTCATCACCACAAATAAGAAACCCAATTGCATATTCGAGGAACGTGAAGGAAACCATGTATTCGTATGTGTCATTAAATCAATAGTTATGGGGGAAGAGTTGCTCATTGATTACAATTTTAATAGAATAAATACAAATATTGCTATTTTTGGGGGCAATATGTGTTCAATTTTACCCAACTTGTAAGCAATGTCTATTGTATGTTATGATTGTCATTTACTACATGAATTTTCTATATAAATTTATACATATGTCAACAGTGGTTTTCTTATTACTATAATGATGATTAATTTTTTATGAATTGCAAATTACACTTATTTGATAAAAAGGTGATAAGGGAAAGGCACCAGCCTTAGAGCGATCCATAGATGCACGTGAGGAAGAGGTTATTGATCATGCAATTTTTATGTTTGTCGATCCAATGCAAGCAATAAGGAAGCTTAAATTCCAAGCAAACAAGAAACTTAATTCTTTAGTTCTGATTAAGCCTCAAACAGATGAGATAAAATTCGAAATCAAAACCTTGTTGCAACAAGTTCGTCTGTATGGGGTGAGAAACTCATTTAATTATCCCAATTATTTGTTTATGATTTAGTTATCTCATGCTTTATAAAAATTAAAAGAATTTATATATATATATATATATATATATATATATATATAATATATATATATATAGATATATATTATATATATTACAGGAGTTTTTGGCATAGTTCAATCCTCATGCTACTACTATGGGTCGGGCTGGCGTTAGTAGCAGTGTCAATGCTCCACTTGTGAGTGATTCGCCAGTCATTGAGACCGGTACAAATGCTCAACCACCCACAGCAGGATTTGCACCCCCTAAAAAAAATGTACGTCATGATCTACACATGATGTTGCGGATACAAAGCATGATACAATTGCATAATTTGAAAAGAGATTTCCTAGATCTTCCCATGTTACTAGCACGGGATCACTACAGATCACATTTTTGGTAGATGATGACAATGTCCCTATAAAATAGAGAAACTTCTAGGTATTTAAGAAGTGTTTTAAATATTAAGTACAACCTAAATGAAATTAATGTGTAGTGATTATTTTAAACTAATGATAATATCGTTCTGCAGGAAATGGTGTATTTTGTAGGTGTTTATATGACATAAACTTGGAAATATTTGGGCTGACCATTTTCACAAACTAGAAATCCCAAAGTTCCAAGTTAAAAGAGGAACTTATTAACAAGATGGTTCGCCTATTCAATGATAGTACCTTCAAAAAATTTGGAGTTGCCTCAAAGGCAGACCTAAATTTAAAAATATTTGCAAGAATAGTATAGGTCTTAATTAGAAAGGTTTAGGTCATATGAGCACCATTCATCGATTCCATGGATGGAGTGGAGAATGCTCGTGGCAGATGCACATGAGAAGGCACTTCGAAAAGCAGGGAAGACTCCACCTAGACCAAGAAGGTATGAGGCACATTTAATAATGTAATTATGATGCTTTATCATCATTGCGACATCTAATTAAGTTTTTCAATGTTTTGAATATAGGCTCCTAGATATTTCCAAATCTACATAGGCTAGAATAGCCAAACATGGGTAGCATCATCTTGGCCTGGATGCTTACTCGAAACTGGCCACAAAAATTGTGTATAAAAAAAAATAATTTGCATCAAAATTATAAATTTTCAACAATTTTAATTTAATATCATAGAAGAAGAAAAAATCATGTTCTAACGAAAAATTGCAAGGGACACAATTCAAAGAGTCTCCCATGGAGGAATACCTAAAGCTTTCTTTCAAGCATCGTAATTTCTTTGATCCCAATGATCGACTGTGCTTTGGACTTTGGCCTGCTAAATTCTATGTTTAGCACTGCATGGATATCCACGATCCCCGCATTTGGATTATCATTGGAGTGGTTATCAAGTCATGGTTGAACAGAGGGCAAGCTTGGCGTCTTCACAGTCTTCTAGCACCCAACATAACACTCAGGAAAATAAAAGCAACGAATAGCATTTTTAAATCATTACTTGTAAAATCTATTGGTTATTATTTTTGTCCATAAAGTAATGTTCTTGATTGTAAAAAGCAAGCAAGAAATGTAGATACAACATATGAGCCTACTGACGATGGAGTACCTGATCTTGAGACTAATGTTCAGCTCAGTACTGAAGGTATTTCATGTGCTATAAAAAAATTGTAGTATGGAATACAATTAAAAAATATTTAAATGCAAATGGTTTATTAATTATAACCTTTATTGTTTCTACACCAGAGCATGCATAGGATATGGCTAGATAAGAGGATAAACATATGGCCATTGTAGAAATTCCCACTCTAGATCACCTGATAATGCAATATACTAAAGAAAAATACTTGATCTACTTATACAAACAAACTTGCAGAAACTTAATCGATTTTGAGCAAGATCAAATAGAACACATATAGCAGATGAAGAAGAAACAATCACACATGAACACAGAAGAATACTCTGGGGAAAGCCTCAAATAAAAAACCCAATCTTTGTATTATCATACAAGTGGAAATATCTTTGGATTACACAAATATTTAGCTCACAAGCTATCCAGATCTCAGTACAATCCCTCAATGTTGCTCATAGACTGAACAGACACAACATATGCCTTCCTTCAGTCCTCCAAGCCTCCTATTTCCTTGTGCAGTTTCCCCTGGGTCGTCTGGTTGCCACTTGTATGAATTCACCTCTCGCACAACTCACCAAACTCGGAAATAATTGCGCAATCCTCAAGAAATGAAATCCTTTTGCATGCAAGAGATATCCTCATGGGATTATTCTTGAAACTGATAGTACATTGTCCCTTCCTCTGATCTCAACTGGGTCTCTGACTAGATTGACATGCATGAGTTATTTATGAGAGAATATTCAGTTATCTGAAGTACACTAGTTACATGCATGCATGCATTAACTAAATGAACTCACAATCAGTTCCAAAAACTGTTGGAACTAATCTAACTGGACTTAACTCAGTTAACTAAGCTAACTAATTACAACTCATCCTGGTCTCCTTAATTAAGGGATAACTTCCTCAATCAAAGGGATAATTGTTGCATGTCTTCACATAGGCTTCATGTTTGATTTTCTCCAACCAATTAACTCAAGATGAATTAATTAATTATTTTACAAACAGCTGCTAAGATCAAATTCGAATTTTAATTCTCAATTTTAGTTCAGGGACTAACTAAAATTGGAATGTATCCCGAAATTCTATTTATAGGAATGTTATTTTTAGCAATTCTATTTTTAGCATTTATTGTTGCTATTTTCAACACTCCCTCTCAACAGAAAGGGATTATCTGTCACCTCGATCCTGTCTCTGTGGAACTCAAATGTTCATTTTGACAAAGCCTTAGTCAAAATATCTGCTTCCTGCTCCTCGGTCGAAACATACTGCAACAACATGATCCTCTTCACCACACAGTCTCGAAGATGATGATACCAGATATCAATGTGCTTGGACATGTCATGAAATACTGGATTCTCAAAGAGTTTGATACAACTATGATTATCGCAATAGATCACAATTGGATCCATCCTCTGATCAAACAATCCAACTAGAATTTTCCGCATCCAAATGGCCTCACATGCTGCCTGACTAGCAGCCATGTATTCAGCCTCTACTGAGCTAAGTGCAACTAACCTTTGTTTCCTGTTGTACCAAGAAACTTCCACTGAACCAAGGTTGAAAATTCCTCCTGAAGTGATCTTCCGATCTGATGGACTCCCTGCCCAATCTGCATCTGTGAAGCCCTGAAGCTTCACTCCCTTTGTCTGTTTGTACCATAATCCATACTGAGATGTGCCTCTAAGGTATCTCAGCACATGCTTCGCTGCCTTCCAAAACATCTTGGTAGGCTGAACCATAGCTTGACTCAATTGGTTCACCACAAAGCACAAATTTGGTCGTGTGTTCACTAAATACATCAATCAACCCACAAGCTGCCGATAAACAGTAGCAGTGACTACCTCACCTAAAGTAGCACCCTCCTTCCTCCAGTTACCTACTAGAGGAGTCAGCATGAGCTTACACTTCTCCATGTGGAATCTCCTGAGTATCTCATTGGCATACTTGCCTTGAGACACAAACACTTTCCCATCCTTCTGCCACACTTCCATGCCTATAAAGTAGTGCATGAGACCCATGTCTTTCATCTCGTACTCTCTTCCAAGGTCCTCCTTGCAAGACTTGATTAACTGATCATCACCTGTAAATATCAGATCATCAACATAAAGAACAATGATCAATGGCTTACCTTCTACCATGATGTGGTAAGGTTTGCATCTGCTTCACTCTTTGTGAAGCCCAACCCAGTGAAATAGTTGTCAATCCTAGTGTACCAAGCACAAGGTGCTTGCTTCAGCCCGTACAAATCTCTCTTGAGTAGGCACACATGCGACTCACGATCAAAGGCCTCAAATCCTTCCGACTACTCTATGTACACCTCTTCCGCAATCTTTCCATTGAGGAACGCAGTCTTCACATCCATCTGATGGATCTTCCAAACCATATGTGCTAATAGTGCCAACGTCGATCTGATAGATGAGTACCTTGCTACAGGAGAAAAAGTCTCATCATAGTCGATTCCCTCGACTTGTGAGAAACCACGGGCAACAAACCTTGCCTTATGTTTCTCCACACTACCATCAGCTACTTGCTTTACCTTGTAAAGCCATCGGGAACTCACGACTAACTTGTCCTCCGGTGTTGGAACAACATCCCAAACATTGTTCCGAACCATGGAGTCATACTCCTCCACCATAGCATCAACCCAGACTGGCTGTTGCACTACTGCCTCAAAGGAAGATGGTTCAGTCTCTATACATTCCCCAACCAGGGCCATGTTACCAATGTACCACTTAAGTGACCTCCTCTATCTACGCTGAGAAGATGGCTGTCCCACATTCTCTCTCTCATACATCAACAGTCTGTTAGCTTCCCTTGAGAATTTCTGCCCATCTTTGGAAGACTCTGCATGAGTGGATGTCTCCACTCCTAGATCCTTTACATGCAGATGCTCCGCATTAGTATGAGGCTCCTCCTCCTTAGGAAACAAAAGTTCCTCCTCTGCATGCAACTTGAGCTCCCTCTCAAGGGATACTCGCATGGCCTCCTGCTCATTGAACCTCAGATCTCTGCGTACCACTATCCTCTAACTGGTAGGAAAGAACACTCGATAGTTTTGGGGTGTATCAGTGTACCCCACAAGTATCCCAACTGAGTTGTTGGCTCTAGCTTCTTCCGGGCATCTTTGTTCACATGGTAATAAAATGATGATCCAAAGATCCTAAAGTGACTCACATCTGGTCTCTTCCTGGAGAAGGCCTCCACTAGTGTCTTCATCCCTAGTATACAATGTGGGTTTCTATTCTGCAAGTATATTGTTGTATTTTATGCCTCAGCGCACAAATGAGGTGGTAGGCCTTGGTCATGTAGCATCGCCCCATCTTCTCCCACAATCATTCTATTCTTCCTTTCGGTCACCCCATTCTGTTGTGGGTCATGGGGTGCTATCAACTCCCATTTAATTCCTTCTACTGCACAGAAGTCCTTAAATTATTGAGAGACATACCATCCACCATTGTCGCTTCACAAGGCCCTTATTTTCTTTCCAGATTATTTCTCAACCAAGGCTTTGAACTCACAAAACCTTGAGAAGATTTGCTCCTTCTTCTGCATGAAGTAGATCCAACATCTATGAGAAAAATCATCAATGAAAATAACATAGTACCTTTGTTTAGCGGTGGAGGCTATCGAGAATGGTCCACACACATCTGTTTGAACTCGCTCCAGGATTGCTCCAGCTCGACTGTCTCAATCCTGAAAGGAATAGTTTGCATACTCACCCAAGGTACAACCTTTGCATGTATCCACTTGCTCCAGTTTACCCTTGGGAAGTTCAGTAGAAATTTGTTGCATGATCTTCAAGGCCCCATGGTGCAAGTGGCCCAATCTTCTATGCCATAACTCACTAATATCTTGGCTTTGCACCAACTCTGCTTTGGAACTCAATGCAGCACAGTCATCTACCTCCAACTTGTAGAGATTCTTGACTCGAATCCCAATCCTCTTGGTCTGTCTAGTGCCGATGTGTCTCAGGAATGCCTTTCCTTTACTAAAGACTACATCATAGCCTTTGTCTTCCAACATTGCAATGAACACCGGGTTCTTCTTCAGTCCAGGCATATACGTTACATCAGTCAGGGTGAGAGGAGCCCCATGCTCCCTCTGAAACACAACCGTGCCTTCACTTGAAACACGGTACTTTCCATCATCGCCCATCTCTATGCGCATCTGGAGGTCCTTCTCCTCCAAGGTACTGAATAAACTCTTGTCATCAACCATGTAGAATGAGGGTCCACTGTCCAGGTACCAAACACAACCCACCATTGATGAAACCATTCATGCAATGAGGGTGAAATCCAATTCGAACTGTGAAGCCAATGCCTCATCTTCTGATCCTTTCGAGGATCCCTTCTTGGATTTCTTATGTGGACAATTCGTAGCATAATGGCCCACCTCATGACAATGAAAGTATCGCACTTTCGATTTTTCAATCTTCTTCCCACCATGGAAATAACTCAATTTGGAATGGGAAGCCTTCCCTTTCCCTTTCCTCGCCTTACTCGCTAAGGCTAGATTTTCTTCATCATCATGCTTTCATGAAGATCCATCCCTGGTGCTTCTCCTGATCTCCTCCTGCATCAGATCCGACCACAGTCGTTCCCAATCTGGAAATTTCTATCTTCTATTTATTGAGTCTTGGTAGCTATTCCAGCTCTTAGGAAGACTGAGGAGAGCAAGACTCACCATGTCATCATCGGCTGTCGTGATTCCTACACTTCCAAGCTCATCCCTGTAGGTGGTGAGCTTGTTCAGATATGTACAGATCATGTCGCCCTTTTCACACTTTATTTTTTGAAGCTTGTCTTTCAGCGCCAGCTTCCTCTGATCATTGTTGCTCTAATATAAATCTTTCAATGTTTTCCACATTGAAAATGGTGTCTCCTTCCCATGGGGACTCGAAACAAAGTGGTCTTGAACTCCCTCCAGAAGAATCCTCCTCACTCTAGCCACACATTTCTTCCATTCCGCCAATTCTTGGGCATTAGCTACTACTAGCTTGGGGACTTCTTGATCAATGAAGTCCTTCAAACCGTTGTCCTCTAATACCGCTTCCATGTGATCTTTCCAGGCTATATAATTCGAGCTGCCATCCAGGGCATACTCGAGTCTCAAACCGTTGAAAGCCATTGGTGAAATTTGAGATGTGATAAGAATTTGATTTCTATAATCAAGAACTTCAAACTTCGAACTTCTCCCTTATTTGTATATTGTTCTCTGCTTTGATAACCTTTGCTCTGATACCATGTAGAAATTCCCACTGTAGATCACCTAATAATGCAATATAGTAAAGAAAAATACTTGATCTACTTCTACAAACAAACTTGCGGAAGCTTAATTGATTTTGAGCAAGATCAAATAGAACACATATAACAGATGAAGAAGAAACAATCACACAAGAACACAGAAGAATACTCTGGGGAAAGCCTCAGATAAAAACCCTGATCTCTGTATTATCATACAAGTGGAAATATCTTTGGATTACACAAAGCTTTAGCTCACAAGCTATCCAGCTCTCAGTACAATCCCTCAATGTTGCTCATAGACTGAATAGACCCAACATATGCCTTCCTTCAGTCCTCCAAGCCTCCTATTTCCTTGTGCAGTTTCTCCTGGGTCCTCTGGCTGCCACCTGTGTGAATTCACCTCTCACACAACTCACCAAACTCAGAAATAACTGTGCACTCCTCAGTGAATGAATTCCTTCTACATGCAAGAGATATCCTCATGGGAATATTCTTGCAACTGATAGTGCTCTATCCCTTCCTCTGATCTCAACTAGGTCTCTGACTGAACTGACATGCATGAGTTATTTATGAGAGAATATTAAGTCATCTGAAGTACACTAGTTACATGCATGCATGCATTAACTAACTAAACTCAGAATTAGTTCCACGAACTGTTGGAACTAATCTAACTGGACTTAACTCAGTTAACTGAACTAACTAATTACAACTCATCCTGATCTCCTTAATTAAGGGATAACTTCCTCAATCAAAGAGATAATTGTTGCATGTCTTCAAATAGACTTCATGTTTGATTTTCTCCAACCAATTAAATCAAGATGAATTAATTAATTATTTTACAAACAACTGCTAAGATCAAATTCGAATTTTAATTCTCAATTTTAGTTCAAGGACTAACTAAAATTGGAATGTATCCCAAAATGTTATTTATAGGAATGTTATTTTTAGCACTTCTTCTTTTAGCATTTCTTGTTGCTATTTTCAACAGTGACATCCTAAAGTATTCTTCTTCCCTCCACTGCCGAAGTAGGTAAAGAACACTATACTACTTTTTTTATTAATAAAGCATTTGTAATAATAATAACTATAAATATGTTTGCATGGGGTAGCTCAAGTGGCAGCGGCCGTGGAAATGAAGTCTCCCCGAACTGGAAGTATTGGGTTCAAATATTGGGCTACCCTCCCCTCGTAGCGGAGTGAATAATAGACATGTAAACATAAAAATTGGAGAGTCCTACCAAGCTTACAAAAAAAAACTATAAATATGAATTTAACATTTCTTTCTTATTACAATTGATGCTCGACCCGACATGCAGTAGCATAGTCGTAATACTAGGTTAGCAGCAAGACATATTACACTAGATACCACAACAACTGAAGCGGGCCAAGGTCAAGACATCCTAGAAAATTACATGTTAAAAAAGAGAAAGAAATCTGATAAAAAATTACTGAACTTGTTTATTTAGAGCCCATTTTCTTTTAGTATCACATTTTTTATTGAGAGGTTGAATTCCTCATGGAATTTGCACATGTAAATTTAAATAAAAAGTTGTAAATTTCCCATTGCAAAAAACTAGAAAGATTTTGTTTCATATTGTGTAAACATATTTTTTGTGATACAAGGAGGGTGTAAAATACCATATATTTGATAAATTTGTAGTATAAGTCAATTAAATTTGTTACGAATACCAAGAGACTATAATCAGATTCTTGTGTTAAACTAACCATTTACACAATTTGTGCCCATGATAAGTCAACCATATACTAATTTATATACCTATCTCACTCCACCATACACTACCACACTCCTAATTTAGGTGTTAGTTACTCCTTCTTCAAACGCTAATCACCACAATTTGTGATTATGATGGAAATTTAAGTACATATGTGTGTAATGTCCATAGTGGGACGTATGAATTGTCGTCCCAAATTCCCCGTCAATGATTATAACCTTAAATTAGCTAGCACTAGTCTATCTCATGATGTATGCTGGTACTAAGTGTCCTCCCACTACCAACTAGCAGGCAATATATCATCTGGTTGGGTCTTGCCAGTATCAACAACAACAATCTAATCACACTATGGAAACAATTCGGGAAGCACATTATCCATCGCTATCAGCAGAACCTATAGGCAGATGAAACATCTCTCTGGTAAGGCCATCCCCTCTACCTATCTTATGATCAATTGTGACAACAAGTGAATAAAGGACAATTCACAGATCTTTGTTGACAAGATCCCCTATTTATAAATTGTATGGTTTTCACATGTTCTCACAATCAATCATAGGCTAGGTAGAGGAGTTGTTCTGCTAGAAATTCATGCATATAATCTATAAAAGGGGTCATCTATGAGACAGTGTGAACTGATGATGGCAGACGTGGTAAATTTTCATATGCTAGGTCATTTTGAGATGGTGATGACAAACCAGTGCTACCCCATTCAAGGTTATAATCATTGATGGGAGATGTGTGAAGGACAAATCATACATCCCATAAATATTTCATTCATTCGTAAATCCTTTTCATATTATGTAAACATATTTTTTATGATAAAATTTATTGAGCTGAAATATTTGTGGATTTACGAATGAATGAATGTTTGCTATTTGTTTTTTTATGTATCTTAATGTTTTTCTTTCAACTATTTCCTATATAGTAGATAGATTGGGTATTAGGGAATAGAAAGTGTTGTGGGGACGGGGGCAGGGGACATGAGAGATTCCACCTTCATGTGGTTCGCCCTATTTAGTAGAGAATAAATTAGGATTTGGATAATATTGGAACAAAACACCCTCAATCCAAGAGAGCAGCAACAAATTCAATGTTGACTTTGTTGTTGCTTCATCGAGTGGAGGGGGTTTCCTACAATATTAAACTACTCCAATAATTTATTCTCGAAACCAAGTGGATCTCATTCAGGTATTCATGCACGCAATTATTTTTAATTATTATTTATTCATGCAATTAAATTTAACATTTATCCAAATTTAATTTAAGTTTGCCTCATTGGTCTCATGAATATGTGTAGGACAACTAGTTTCAATTCGGATGTTGAAGTAGAATAACTATTTGAAGAAAATTACTCAAAATGGTAGGGGTTTAGGTGAGACAACAAAATGTATATGATATTTGTGTTGTATGTCTTGGACGAGTGGGAATTATATAAATTTTTGTAAGAAATATCAAACTTTTCCATGAAAAAGAATCATTTGATATTTGTCTTTCTTTAATAATTATGTTTTTATTTGAGTGAAAGACCATAAATTGTCGTTTTTCATGCAAGGCAGTAGCAAAAACTCTTACTCTATTAATTGGGAATAAGGCATTGGTACGGTTTTTCTTATATTTTATTAATTATTGATCACATCTAAATTATCCTCCTTTCTTTGTTTTGCGGATACTTTATTCGCATATCTACATTTGAAAGATTAACTACGGTTGGAGTCATATACACAAAAAAACCTCATCAAAGTAATACTCAACTTTAGACCACCAAGCACTTGGCTACTGGGTGTGTGATTTATTTTTGCGTTGCATTTGAGTCCAAGCGATTTTTTTATTTCTAGATTGCAAATCTTCCAAGACCATAGATGTTGACAAAACCTAGGGCAAACAGAATTAGGGTTTGTTTTATAATGTTTTCTCTTGTTGTATTGACAATTCTAGTTCATCATCGTCATTGTTATTTTTTGTTCATCATTAAGACAATGCTAATAAATAAGATAAAAATGCAAACAAGAACACCAAAAATAGGCTCCAGTCAAGGGAAAAACCCAAAAACTTCTCTTGTTATAAAAAATCAAGGAAGAGTTCCAAGACCTTTGATCAAGAAAACTCACCAAGTGATAGGTCAGCCACCCAAACAATAATGCTTCTCTTTATAACTTGGTCTACTGCTCTTCTCTAGCTTGAAATATAAACAGGGATAGCTTTCTTCACATACGTGCGAGATTTCCAAACAAATAATTGATGCACAAACCAAACAAATAGACCCTCTTTCTTTCCTCGCTATCCTTCACCTCTTTCTTGCTCTGAATTTGCCTCAAACTTCTTGAAGAGGCCGAATTACTAGTGTGAATCAAATGAGGTCCAATACCTCTCCTTTGTTGAGAAATCTAGGGCATTATGTGAGTTAGATTCTTCAATTTGATTTCTCTTATCTTGATAGTTACTTGTGAAATTATATATTGATTATGTTATTATTACTTTCATCAAATAAATTCTAGCATGAAGATCACAAAGATAAGAACACAAGATGTAAGCGCACATCTAGGGTAAAACCCCTTTGAAGGAGAAAACCCGGTGAACTCTTTCTCTAGTAGATTAAATTAGGTTGAGACACACTTGACCCTTTGACTAAAGAAATAGACTTACTCCAACCACCAAACCATCTCCTCTTGCAATTATCTATGCAATCATGGTTCTTGGCTCCTACTATTTCAACTTCAAAATTTTGACCCTCCTTCTGCAATAGTCTCGACCCCCCTACTTTAGAAATCTCAACCTTCCTTCTGCAATAGTCTCAACCCTTTTTGTAATCATCTCTGCAACAAGTAACTTCGGTCTCCCTGTAATTGTTTCTGCAATTCAGATTTTCAGTTTCCTCTCTATAATAGTCTTCTAAGATTCTCGTCTTCATCTCCATTTCTTGGTCTTGCAATAGTTTCTCTTACTTCTTGAATGAATGCTTCACTTTTCTTCTTCAAATGGTGAAATAGTAGGTTATTTATACTTATTGGTCACTGTGCATTTGAGCTGACATGAACAAATTAACTTGAACCCGACTTGTAGGCTTATAATGAAGGTCGACTTAATTATCTTCTATTTGGAGGCCAGCTTTGAAGGATGAATGGTAATCCTTTTCGGAGAAGGAACTTATTTGGTGGAGGAGATATTTAGACAAAAAAACATTTTTCCTTTCTTGACCTTAAGGAGACCAAGAAGGGTCTCTTACAAAAATGAATTTTTCTTTGACTCAACAAAAATTTGGCTTCGCAATGCCCAAAAAATGTATTTGAAGAAAAAAATTTAAGCAATTAGGTGCTAATTCAGTGTTCTCTTTTCTATAATAACATAGTCACCGATCAAACGAGAAAATGAACTGGTACCCTTTTTTTGAGGTAATAAAAAATCACCTGATTTTGAAAAGTGATGATGCTAGAATACACTTTTTTTTTAGAATATTTTTGGCACTTTAAATTTTCTTATGTATCAAGTATGAACATATTTTTAGATGTTAGTGATTTTCATGCTAATTTTGAAAAGTGTTGATGCAGCATCAACCCCTTTTTTTAGAGGATTGATTTTTGACACTTTAAATTTTCTAATGGCTTCTTCTTCTCGTAAGATTTTTTTTAAGTGTATTTTTGTGTTTGTGTGTTTTCATTTTTCTTTTCAATTTTGTTTGTAATGAAATTTTAATTTTTTCGCGTAGTTAAAAAAATAAAAAAATGGTCAATATTTTAAAGTTACTATTTTCTATATGTTTATGTAATCTTAATTAATATTTCAATGGACATCAAATAATTGTCACTAAAACACAATAATTTTAAACATTTGACAAAAAAAGCACATTTTTTATATAAATAGAATGAAAAAATTACACATTTTCAGAATTTTTGTCAAAAATGACATGTCAAATAAAT
>APFE030768453.1:0-13162 GCA_000404065.3 Pinus taeda | reverse complement strand
CCTTTTGGTTGTCCTCTTCTACCGCCTCAGGTTCCTCAAGTGGTGGATCTTCCTCCGATGAGCTGTAATTAGTGGCATAAATTTGAAAAAATTTGGGCTCCTTGCATTTGTGACCTGGGGAGTATTTTTCATCACAGTAGTAACATAATCCTTGCTTTCTTCTTTCGGCCATTTCTGCAGGTGACACCTTTTGAACCTTAAGTGTTTGAGTCATGCTGTGAGCCTGTGGGGGGCGACCCTCGGCAGTGAAATTTGGGCGAGTGTACTGGGCTGCTAACGCACATTCCATGTTACGAGCTACCTTGCAAGCCTCCATTCATGTGGGAGGGTGGTGTAGTTGGACGTGGGCTTTTATGGCCTCTTTAAGACCGCTGATAAAACATTCTGTGTAGAACACATCTGAGAGACCCCTAGTGCGGAAGGCTAAGGCTTCAAAGGCTGTAATATATTCATCCACTGTGCTAGTCTGTCGGAGCTTAGTAATACGACCCAAAAAAGAAGATTCCTGGTCAAAGCAGTCTGTAAGAGCTTTTTTGAATTTGTCCCAAGTCAAAAAAGGTGCATTGCAACGTTGATGCCATTCCCACCATTGCCGCCTTTCATTGTCCAAGTACATGCTTCCCACCATAAGCTGAGTCTCATTATCTAGGATGTTATTCAGATTGAAATACTGCTCGATTTGTGCTATCCATGTTGCTGGGTGAGAACCATCAAATGTAGGCATATCCAACTTGGGAGGTCTCGGACGGAATTGTTGTTTTTGGGGGCCCCAGAGGTGAGGAGAATGGCTAGACTCACCCTCACTGTGTCCATTGCCAATATACGCCTCCTCATGGGCTTCCTCCTTGCCCTTCGGGATTACCCTCGGGATTGATATTGTTAGATCATCAAGCTGAGTTTGGATGGATTGCAAGGTTTGTTCAAGTTTGTCCATCCTCTCATTGGCCATAGCTTGAGCTCTAGTTGCTACCATGCAACCGACCCTGATGCTCTGAATGGGGACCGCCAAAAAAAAAAAAAAAAAATCACTAAGACTTGAATGGTACCACCGTGCTCAGCTCGTCGTCTTGATTCTGATGGGCTAGATCACCAATAAGTGCCCCAGGAGATCTCAGACTTTTTTTTTTTTTTTTTTAAACTCCTAACGGAGTTTTACTCCTTCCTTAGGAATTCTGCAGTCGCCAAATCCTCAAAATGTCAATGCTATCAAAAGTCCTGTGAAAATCATGCTTCGGTATAGGAACCCCACACAACTACTCATATCAAGTGGATCTAAGAGATTTGAATGGCGGATCGGATAGCTCTGAGCGGCGGAACAGATTGCTGCTGCGGATTTGATGGATCTAATAGATTGGACTGTTGTCTACTGCTGTTGCACCCTTTTGCACGAGCGAATCTAGCAGAGATGATGCGTGATCCCAAGATAGAAAAGGGAACTATGGTCTCGAGGAGTGTCAGGTGCTACAAATCGCAATATACATAAGGGCCTGACAGTAGTACTGGCCCAATCTTTCAGGGCTCTAACTAAGGAGGATCAACCGTACCCTTAGCCATACAACCCGACTACCCTATCGTACAGGCGAGTAATCTCTCTGAGTGTTGTTCTCGGTGTACTGTAGCAGCAAGACGGTCGACGGTTTATCTAAGGCTAGGTTGCAGAGGAGCTAGGGGGCTTCCGATATACCCAGAAGGTATGTGGAAGACAGTCCGTACGCGGTTCTATCTAATGCGCTACTAATCAAATGGGTATCCACAGGGGTTACAAGGGAGTCCAACAAGCATGACCACCTCTTGTATTTCCTGCATGCATGCCTCCCCAAATCCACAGGTTTATGTGCTCAACGACAGATCCCATGGTTTAAAGACGCCGGAACACGTCTCTAGCCAAAAAAAAATTGCTAAGAAATGGAGATCCCACTGGCCCTGGAAAGTGCTCTGACACCACTTGTTATGCTCTTAACCTACAAAATATACCCAAATACAGAATATGCGAAGAAAAATACCCAGAACATATAATAGTGAGAGTCAACAGCAAATATTTTATTATTCAGAAAGCAATGTTCACTGGCCTCTTCGAGGGGGCAACCTCCAATAGAGCAGAGCTCGATTCAGAAAGAAGACACGACGCTCCTTGCAGGGAGTCTCTATCCTTTATATATGACTCATACATGCAATACCATGGGTTTTATTAATACCATCTATCTAATACTCGGCCCAGTTGCAACTAACTGTGGTCCCGTCATTAATAGCGGGTTAACCACTTACAATTATTAATATGGGCTTTATTGACTCTTTATTATGACGTGATCCCACTACATAAATAAGGGGGTTAGGGTGGGACCCTAACAGTTTGATGAGCCCATGATGGGCCAACTGATCTGGGATCCCTTAATTTAATTTTGTATCACATTCAATTAGTGACTGAAGAAGAAAATAGGGAATGCACAGTTTCTTGGCTAGAGGTAAATCAATCCCATGTCTTAATTCACACAGCAACCTGAAATGATAACCATAGATGATGCTAAACCTCCCTTCACATGTAATGTACTTCATAATTTGGAAACTAACTTCACTCCAGAGAGGAGGCAAGTTGGTTCTCCTAACCCCGTTTTTGTCTTCTACAGGATGTTCCTAGGGCAGAAAGAATGTTTTCTTGGCAGTTTGGCCCAATGACCTCTCTTCTTTGCTCCAAGGGAGCCCTGATGATAGACCAGTAACTCGACTTATGAGCTCAGGGGTAAGTTCTAGGGTCAAACCCCTAAAACTAATTGTGGCATGTGTATTTGATTGAGGTCTCAGGGACATTAAAAATTCCTCAGTTATCTCCTCATCATGACCCTGAATTTTGTCAAAGAAGGACATCCAATTGGCTCAGGTGAAAAGGTCCACCACCTCAGGATGCTCCTGTAGTTTGCTAGCGTCCGAGGTTTCTTTCCTTATGAATCCCCCTGGCGTGGTGAGAGTGCTCTTTTTTTATTCTTTAATCAGAAAAGGGAATGTTGTTTATGGTTTTCCCTGAACCCAAGAAGGAATTTCTTGAGTGTCCAATATCAACTAGCAACAATTCCTTGGTTTTAAGACTGTTATTACCCAGAAATCGGTTGTCTGTTTATGAAAGGAAAAATTTTGTTTCTATAGACAAAGTACAAAGATCAATTTTTTTCTCAGAACACAGACAGATATGCAAATTCAAAATTTTTCATACACAGGCTAGCCTCCACAGCTGCATATATCTTCCCTACAGGAGAATTTTAGAAAGAGGAAACATGGAGGAGAATTTTGATGCAGAAACAATTGGGAAACCTAGTGCAATACACAGGCAAACGTTTTACTTCCAATACACAGGCAGATTTTTCCTCTGATTTTCCAACCTGATGCCGTTTAATTTACCACCTTTGCAAAACATACCATGCATAGAGGATTTTTTTTCGAGCCTACCTCGTTTGGAGCTCCAAATTCGACGAAACAAAATCCCAGGCTTTCCTGCTCCAGAAAGTTGTGCAGCCTTTCCTGTAGAAGACCCCCCAGTTATTGTAGAATGTCACTGCGCCTATGAGCGAGCCCGATACACGGGAGATTTTTTAAAACGGGAAGAAAAATCGGTGGAGGACGACTAGTTAACAGTTTTTGGAAGTCGAGGACGCGTACTCCAGTCGAGGACGTTGCAAGTGCAAAATGAACAGAAGGTGGTGTAAGTTTCAGCCGGGCATCTTTTAACTGTGGCATGATTCGTGGTGAGGGAATGAGGTGGCCAGACCGAACCGTTGATCCGACGTCACGGCAATAATTTCTCTACGTGTTTCTAACCACCATCACCTCCCCTCTGCCGTTATCCGCCACCACCACTACCAGTCCCGAATCTCCCTGAATGGACACTCCACATGTGTTGGTTGCACATCTCATCAGTGATTTTGAATGTAATGGGGCTCGTTTGGATCCCACAAGGCTATGTAACTAGCCGAGGGTGGCCAGTTGACTGGCCACTGATTCCATTCAATCTGAACCATTTCCATAGGCATGCAGCTTTTAAAATATAGTTTATGCAATTGACGAATGAGTTTAGGCACTTACCTATGTGGTCACGGCCACGTTATGCAAACTTCGAGTCTTGGAACCACTCCTTCATTTGTTGTTGCTTCATGCATGGGTTTTGGAACCCATTTCTTCATTCGTTGATGCTACATGCATGGGTTTTGGAACCCATTCCTTCGTTTGTTGTCACTGCAAGCATAGGTTTTGCTTGGCTTCGGTTGCTGATGATATTCTCACATTCAAGATGAGCCCTTTGCATGCTCCTTTGTCATTTTCGATTGTCCCTGTCTCCAGAGTATGTCTTCCAGAGGGATAAGCTGCTACAGGATTCCTGTAGGATGTCCTGTAGTTGCTTCTCCTCCTGGGATGCAAGCTAAAATGAGCAAGGCTATACTGTTGACGAGGGGTTCGGTTGATGAGGAGTCCAGATGGAGATTGACATGTATGGTGAGCGAGACACTACTTCTTAATTTGTCACTAAAAGTTCTTGTTGGCAGTATGAAGAAAATAGGGTTTTTTTTGTGTGGTTATGCAGGAACAAATAACAGGATGAGTGCAACAGAGGTGTAAAGAAATTAAGAAGGGTGGCATATGGTTATGGATGAAAACAAGGGTGTTTGCAGGCCTAACAGGCAGATTCCCACCCTTCGGATTCTCTCCCAAGATCAATTCTAGCCTGTCTAAAGGTTCTACAGGATCTTCCTGTAGAAGACATAGAACTTCCTGTAGAAGACACAGAACTTCCTATAGAAGGTGAAATCTTAACCCAACTGTGATCAAATCTTAGGAAAGTGGAATGGTCATGGAGGAATTGTTTGTGAGCGATGCTTGCAGCCTGGTGCTGACCTCTGTCCTTGTTTTGTGCGATCCTCCTAACCTGCAATGTCTTCCCTGCAACCTGTAATTATTCAATAGAGATTAGGTCTATTTCTTTTTTCTGTTTTTGAGAGAGAGACAGCTGGGGCGCCTCCAAGAGGTTTTCACCCTCACTTTCTGCCCTCGGTGCCTCTAAGAGGTTTTCACCCAAGGATATTTTTACTCTTTTTCTGTTTTTTTTCTTTTTTCTTTTTCTCCTCTCCTTTTTTTTATTTTATTTTTTTTAATGATCAAGGTGTGGGTGGAGTAGAGACAAGGCCCTGCTCCACTACTAGCACTGATTTATCCAGTGTTTTAATTAACTCCTGCTTAGAAAGGGGCTTCCTGTAGATTTTCAATCAATGCCCATTGACGAGCATGGGGATGGCTTCTTCATCAATGGTCCTGATAAGCACTGAACCATTATCGTTGCATTTCTTCACTGTATATGGTCCCAGCCACCTTGTCCTCATCTTCCCTTTGAAATATTTATATCTCAAGTCATATAATAGCACCCAATCTCCTGGCTGGAATTGCTTTTCTCTAAGGTGCCGGTCATGCCATATCTTTCTCTGGAGTTGGACTTCTTCTAAGTGGAGGAGGGTCTGCATTCTATGTTCATCCAATCCATTCAGCTGTAGTAATCTTTCCTGATGTGCATGGTTGAGGTCTAGGTCTAGCTGAGTTGCCAACCTCAATGTGTTGTACTCGAATTCTATAGACAGCAAAACCTTCTTCCCGTAGACCAACTCATAAGGTGTGAAACCTGTTATAGTTTTCCAAGTGGTGTTGTAGGCCCAGGTGGCCTCAACCAAGCGATCTTCCCAATATTTTCTGTCGTTGCTCACCACTTTAGTCAAAATCTCTTCCAAAGCCCTATTAATGACTTCCACCTACCCATTTGCTTGTGGATGATAAGGGGTGGAGGTTCTATGCTTGAACTTGTGATGAGCGAGCAGGTCTTCAATTAGGTTAGAGGTGAACTAACTTCCTTGATCTGTGAATAATTCTCTTGGGTAGCCAAACTTGTAGAAGATGTTTTCCTTCAAAAACTTAGCCACTTTTTCTTCTGCCACTGCCTTGATTGCCTTTGTCTCTGCCCACTTTGTCAGGTAGTCCATGCACACAATGATGTAAGAATTTTGCTTTGAAGGAGGTTGATAGGACCCACAAAGTCCATGCCCCACTTCTCAAATGGCTCTAAAGTCACTTGAGGTTGGAGGGGCATTTCATCCCTCGGAGTTGGTTTCCCCATCCTTTGACACTGGTCACATTGGCTAATGTATCTTCTGACATATTGATGAAGAGTGGGTCAATAGTAGCCTGCCTGTAGAATTTTGAAGGTGGTCCTTTTTGCTGCAAAGTGACCTCCACATGGTCCATCATGACAGGTTAGGAGGATGTCAAAAACTTCCTCCTCCCTAACACAACACCTCAAGATCTGATCTAGGCCAAGTTTAAACAAGTTGCCCCCAATCCAAGTGAATGGGGCACTTTTCCTCACGATTTTGCTCTTCTCTTTTGAGGATAGGTGTGGAGGGAACTATGCTGAAACCAAGTAATTTGCTATATCACAAACCATGGAGAGAGTACTAAAATAGAAAACAGGTGTTCATCTGGGATTTGATCATCTACCGTCCCTTCTTCACCCAGGCAAATCTAATCTAGACAGAAAATCAGCAACAACATTTTCCTTGCCTGGCTTGTCAACAATGGTCAAGTCAAACTGCTGCAATAACAGTAACCATCTCATGATACGAGCATTTACATCAGGTTTATTTATCAAATACCTAATTGCAGCATGATCAGTGTGTACGAATGTTTGATAACCAGTGATGTAGTGTCTGAACTTGTTTAGGGAATCGACTACAGCTAGGAGCTCTTTTTTGGTCACAGTACAGTTTAATTCTTCCTTGGACAAGTTTTTGATGACAAAGTATATGCCATATGGTAGCTTCTCTTCAAATTGTACTAAGGTTTCCCCTATGGCTTTGTTCGAGGCATTAGTGTGGATGTGGAAAGGTAGGGCCCAGTTTGGACCTCTCAATATTGGAGCAGTTACTAGCTTATCTTTCAACTCATCTAGAGCCTCTTGATAGTTGTCAGTCTATATAAACTCAATATATTTCCCCAAAAGACCAAACAATGGCGAGGCTATCTTACTGAAATCTTTAATGAATCTTCTATAATATCCTGCTAAGCCTAGAAAACTCCAAACATCTCTTACCTTTTGAGGAGGCGGAACCTTTTGGATGATAACAATTTTGTTAGGATCCACCTGTAATCCTTGCTGAGAAATTGTATGACCTAGCACGGTCCCTTCAATCATCAGGAATTCACATTTTTCAGGACTGAGGGACAGGTTCATTTTAATACACTTGGTTAAAAAAATTCCCAGGTTAGTCAATGCTTCTTGGAAGTTGGACCCGTAAGGAGTAAAGTCATCCATATATATTTCCACCGAATCATGAACCAGCTTAGCAAATATGCTCAGTACTACTCTTTGAAAGGTGGCAGGAGCGTTGCATAGCACAAAGGGAAGGACCCGATAGGCAAAGGTACCCCATGGACAAGTGAAAGTGGTCTTATCTTGGTCTTCCAGGCTGATTTGGATCTGATTATACCCGTTGAACCCATCTAGGAAACAAAATAACCTATTCCCTACTAGCCCATCTAACACTTGATCTATGAAAGGCAAAGGGAAATGGTCCTTCTTGGTGGCTTTGTTAAGTTCTCAATAATCTGCACAAATTCTCCAATTCCCATTTTTCTTGGGCACAAGCACCAAAGGAGAAACCCATTTGCTATCAGAGATGGGGTAGATGAATCCTGCATCCAGCAACTTTTGCAATTACTCTTTAACAATATCCTTAAGGGTTGGATTCATTCTCCTATGAGGCTGCCTAACTAGTTTACAATCCTCTTTAATGTAAATGTGATGGGTATAGACTGAAGGGTGGACTCCTTTCATCTCCTTATAGCTCCAAGCAAAAGCATCCAAATGGTGGTTCAAAAGGCTACACAGCTCCTTTTCCTAAGAAGGGGATAGGGATGAGCTGATCTTCAAGGTTCTTTCAGGGCCAAATTCCACATTCTTAACTCTGGGAGAGGTCGAATCAGCTACACAGAGGTCCACTACAGCGCTGGCTTGGGTACCTTCCACCAACTCCTCTAATGGCAACACACTGGGAGGCAGATTTTGATTCAAATTCTCAATCAGGTCATCCTCGGTTTGAGGACCTCTCTGGGTGGCTTCCACTGTGCACACTGGTGCAGAGTAGACTTCATCCTCATCTTCCTCCTCCAACCAGAGAGGTAAGTCATGTTCTATCAAAGGTTGGGCAGGAGGAAATAGGACTAGTTGTTTGGACATAGGCCCATTCTTGATGGTCATGCTCCCAGCTCGACAATTGTTGTAAGCATCTGCAGTAGCTAACCAAGGACTTCCCAAAATGAGGGGGTATCGAGTGAGTTTTTCCTTTGGCTGAAAGACCAAGAAGTCCACAGGGTATTCCCAAGAATCAACAAAGACCATGACATCCTCCACAATCCCTTCGGGAGTCACGGTGGAGTGATCTGCTAACTACAGTATTGTCGAGGTATTTCTTAGGGAACTCTGAAGGTTAATTTTGAGCATAGTGTCCCTGGTAATCACATTAATGGCAGCCCCTAGATCAATCAAGTTGTGGGGGATTATGGTGCCATTGATGTGGACATCAACTACAAGACTCCTAGGGTCCAAATATTTTGGACAGATTACTTGTCCCAACATCAGATCGGACAGTTGTCCTATGACATTGATAGTTGGGGCATCTCTCTTGTGCCTGCCTCGGTGCCTGAAACACTTCTCCTTGATCAATTTTTTGTACATTGGTACATATTTTATGGCCTGGAGAAGTGGTATTTTCACACACAACTGTTTAAGTTCTCCCGGAAGTTCAGTCTCCTATGGGTTTGGTTACGTGGTTACCTTTAGTCTCTCGGGAAAGGGTGGAATGGTTTTGGGTTCACTTTCTTGTTTCTCTTCCTCATCCTCCAGAGGAGGAGGTTGGTGATCTGGAAGGACCTTCCCAGATCATAAGTTGATCTCCTGAATCTCCACAACATAGGTAGGGCATGTTGTCTCTCCAGTATATACCTGTTGGGCCTATATGTTATTGGGGTTCGAGTTCGGTTGAGCAAGCATCTGGGGTTGTCTTAGAAGAGTAGGAGGTAATGGTTGTGGATGAGCAAGTGGTGGAGGAAAAATAGCGGGAGGAGAGTTGTATTGGGGCCTCCACCCCAACTGAGGTGCATTCCACTGAGGTTGTGGCTGAACATGAGAGTGAAACGAATGAGCAACAAGTTGAGTATGGTATTGAGATGGATAAGACCAAGGAGGAGGTGCGGACCAGGAATGATGAGCAGGGGGACCCCAAAAAGGTATATGAGCGGATTCGTTGGGGTTGTAATAAGTTTGGGATGTCCCTTGCATCCCCTACTGGTAAGATCTGGATCCATACGGCCTCCTTGGTTGAGGAAGTAGAGTGGTTCAGTGGCTCCCTCAGCCCCTTGGTACATGGCTTTAAGTCTGGGTAAGGTTGGGCACTAGTTTGTAGGGTGGTCCTCTCACAAACGAAACATACCTCTACTGAGTGAAATGGACACTCGTTCTTAAGATGCTTCCTTGTACATCTAGACAAAATATGGTCAAAGCCCTCTCAGCTTCCTCTTTCTTCTGTTGGATTCGGAAAGTATCTAGTTGCATGGAAATGGTTTGTCTCACCTCACTTTTAAGGTCTTCCATCTGATTTGTAAACTCATGGTTGGAGAAGGTGGCACTGGCTGAAAGTGGATTCCCCCTACCTCTTTTATAGGTTGCCCTCGAATGGTTTCTAAACACAGTATTTATGTCATCATAAGGTAGTTGGTAGATGTCTCCACCAACTAGCAAATGGAGGGTATCTAGCAGGTCTTCAGGGACTCCTCGGAGCAGGACCAGCTTCAGATATTCAGGGTCATGTGTGCACCTAGCCCTTTTATAACTAAGTTGGAACCTTTCTTCATAGTCTTCTAAAGATTCATCACTTCCCATGGTCATCCAAAAGATTTCTCCTTTCATTTCCTTTGACCTACAGTAGTCCTGGTATTTGTTGTTAAAGGCTTGCTGCATTTGAGCCCAAGTTGTGATATTGTTTCCAGGTAACCCCACGAACCAGCGTAGTGCTGCATCCTTGAGGGTAGAGTCAACTTTTGCTCGTCTTCTGCAGAGTCATAAGTTCGACAAAGGATAGCAAACTCAAACAAGAAGGTATTAGGGTCTTCAGTGATCAATCCATGGAAGTGAGGTAAGGTTGAGGGACTTATGTTTCTAATTTTCGTGTCCCCATTGGTCTCCCAGATAGGAAAGGCACCTTCTATTCCCTCCTCATCTCCTATATCGTTTCTATGTTCATCCATGTATCAAGAGGAATGTTCTCTTGCTCTTCTTCTATTATAGGATTTTAGCATATCTCTGGAGGTTCACCTATAGGTTCTTCTGGATCACTCCCACCGAAGAAAAGATAAGGGTGACTCAGTGATGTAGTGAGGGTGTTGGGTAAGAATTTTCCTGTATTATCTCTGTTCCTATGAGGCATGAAAGAGAATAATTTTGGCTGATTTTTGGCGTTTTTTTTTGCTTGTAACTACAAAACTGAAATTGATTGAACTGCAACCAACTAAAATCTATCTTGCTGAAATGAAAATGCAAAATTGAAATGAAAGCAGGAAAGGACTAATCTATGCTACTGAAATGAAATTACAGAAATGAAATGCTAAGCTACACTTGCAGAATTGAAATTGCGGAATTGAAATGCTAATCTATGAAAGCGGGAAATATCTAATATACACTTGCTGAAATGAAATGAAATCAGGAAATGTCTAATCTACTTTTGCGGAAATGAAATTGCATAATGGAAATGAAACAACTACTCTACTCTTGCTGAAATAAACTACTTAGCAGAAGGTTGTAGTAGAAAATAGAAGAAAAGCAGCGATCACGAATACTCTGACGCGTCCCCGGCAACGGCACTAAAAAGATGGTGAGCTCCAATATTGTAGTCATAATGCTGCAACTCCTGGGACTCCCTTCTTTACTTTTATCAACGCGGTTGTTCGTAACAAACTTGGAAGCGACGATGCTATATGCACAAGTACTAGCTCTTGGCGCAGGCTGTCACTTGATCAGCTGGCACAAGTCCGCTAGGAGCTTAAGCCAACTTCTATGAGTTATTAGAAGAATATTTTAACTGTGATGGATGAAATCTAATTCAAAGGAGGCTAGTCTACTTGCATAAAGAAGCTGAAAGCTGAAAAGAAATGCAAACCCTAGCAAACCCTAGTTTTTACTGTCTAGCCCTACTGGTGCAAGAAAAGAGATGAAAGAGGTGGAAATGGATGCCAATGAATTTTAGAAAGGTAAAATGCATGTGACTAAGCTACTTCTACAATAAAAATTGGATAAAAACATCTTTTTGCTTTTTTGAGTAATCTTGCAGAATTATTATGCATGTGCTTTAACTGTTTTTTACTGTGCAGAGGTTGATTGGCCAAAGGAAATGGGGTAGATGTTTGCAGGAGGTTGGGTAGGTGAGAAGAGGGCATAAGTGGTCCCTAGCACCCTTCCAAAGAGTTTCACAGTGTTCAGATCTCGAAAAAAACGCTCTCGTGAACTTCTACAGGAAGTCTGCGGGGTTCTACAGGATGTTCTGAACGGGGATTTTGGAGGGTTGATGGTGGAAGAAAGGTGGAAAAGCGAAGATGGAGGTTGGATGAGGGTGTGAAGAGGTCTAGGACCTAGTGAATGAAGCTGAGGAGTGATTAAGGTGATTGGATTTATTCAAGGATGGAGGGAGCAATGATGCACAAGAATCTAGAAATTAGGGCAAAGTAAAAAAAATGTGACAAATGAAGGGCAAGAATCTGAGTTAGGGAATGGAGCAGGTTGTATTGATGGAGGAAGGGTAGGCAGGGAGGTATCATAGGTGCTCTACACACTCTTTTCCAAAACTGACCAAGCAAAGACTATGCAAACCAAAGATCTAGCTATTTTGACCTATTTTGACCTAGAAACCAACAACCATGATGAACAGAAATTTATTGGTAGAAAATCATGGAAGATAACTATGAAAACTAAACAAAAATGGTTTTAATCATGTAATCACAACTGGTACCAACTTTTTCAACTAAGAATCTAACACTAGAAATTGCATGAAGAAGCAAGAACAGTGTTTTTGTGGCAACAAGGACACCTTGGTCTCAGCTCATGGTCCCAAGGAGGGAGAGGTGAGATCAAGGGTTGTTTGATGGCCTTTTTCAAAGATCTTTTCTGTTACCTACCTATCAAATCAACATGAAACATGAAAATCTATTTCATTCATCAAAAATGACCTAAGTAACCAAGCAAAATTTTAATCTACTAGCAAAAATTATTATGTGAATACAGCAAAAACATATAACAGTACACAGAGGAGCTCCTGGAACTTGGGTTGGGCCCAACCCCAAGAGCTACAGGCTCCTAAGAAGAAGCTCAGAGCTGTTGCAAAATGAAACTGATCTCCATTACTCAGAAAATAACCATGTCACAAAAATGTTTACGGCAAAAGCTCCAAAATGAGTTGAAAAGCATAGCAGCACTAAAGTGCGAAATACAAAATGTCCCAAAAGTAAACTATGAAGGCTGGAATCCTTCCTTCTTATGCACTACGAGGACCTCCAATAGCCCTCCTTAACTCAAGGGGCTTGGCTGCTTAAACTGCAAGTAATCAGCCACTTTACAAAAGCTGCGCGGCTGCCCTTGAGAATCATCTTTGGTGGCCTGCTGAACTCAGAGCTGGTGGTGGAGAACTCGAGGAAGGGGCCATTTAGTGCAAGATACAACCTTCCTACAAATCCTCAGCCTTGTTCCCTCATATTTGGCTATCAACTGGCTCATAAATGCTTGACCTTGGTCCAAAAGTTCTCCGAAAATCTGCAATAAGCACGTATTAGACTTCCTAGTCAAGTGACTATTCTCATTCATTCAATTAACATAAATATACTCAAAATCATGCATAAACTATGAAGAATGGTGGATTAATCGAGAATAATAGGCAAAATGAGCCCAATAAGTTACCCATTTTTGGGGCTCATCAGACACAAAGGGCTACTGTAGGAATTTACAGGGTAAGTTCCTCAGACAGAACACCAGAAGGACACCGCTCACAAATAGATCACAGATCAATACACCAGTATTTTGACGTGGTTAAAACCCTCA
>APFE030768440.1:48878-95185 GCA_000404065.3 Pinus taeda | reverse complement strand
GAGTAGGGTGCGTACTTGTATGCAGGCTAGCAGTTGAGCAGGGTGAGTACTGTATGTAGGCAAGCAGTTGAGCAGGGTGAGTACGTAAGCAGGCGAGCAGTTGAGCAGGGTGCTTACTTCTCTTAAAATCTTTGTTTATCATTGTTGTGTTCTGGGTGTTGAAGTGATGTCTAGTTTTTGGTATTATGATCTTATGACAGCCGTATGAGAAGTGATTGAGTATATCTTTATGTGATATGATGAACTAGATCTGATTGATGACTCATTATATATGTATTGATCTAGTGATTGAGTGATTCAGAAAGTTGTTTGATTATGAGCTTCAATGTGGTTATTGGGTCCAGTATGAAAATTGGATGAAATGTGGCCCTTTCAGATATGTGTTGTGCTTCAGTGTATCCAGTATGAAAATTGATGAAACGTGGTACCTAGAGGAGAGAAGATTGTAGGTCAGCACCTACGTACTAGTATCTAAGCTAGTACAAGAGCTAAAGGAAATCTTTGGAGCATTGTAGCAGGTAGTAGCCTGCGTACTAGTAAATGGATCGGCTAGTACAAGAGCAAAGGGGGTTGTAGCTCCCGTACTGGTATAAGGCTGCACCAGTACAAAATATTGTAAAGGATTTTCTTATTAAGAAGAAGATTGAGATGACTTGCAGCAGGTGGTTTTCTCCCACATTGGGTTTCCACCTTATATCATGGTGTTCATGTGTGTGGCTTATGTGTGATGATCTGTTCTATTTTACTGCACCTGTTCACTGTTAATATGGTTGATAATGTTCTAATGCACTCATTAAGGATCAACTAACTGAATCATAAGAAGTTATGGAAGTAGCATATATGAATCTGAATATGGAAATGAAAAAGTTTTATTGATCTGATAATACTGATTCACCCCCCCTCTAAGTATTGTTTCTAACAGAAATCACAACTCATCAACTGCAGAACTCGTTGAATAACACATCAGCACAAATTCAATTGGAAAAGGCCTCTTCTCAGGCCAAAGATAGTAGAATAAAGTAATTAGAGGACTTGATCATAGAGCTGGGACATAATCCCAAGGATGTCAAAGCAGCAGAGCAATTAATAAAAAAGAAAAATGATGATATAACTGCATTGAAGATGCAGCTCAAGATCCCTCCTCTTCACCATCTTCAAACTGTTGAAGTTATAGAAAAACAAAAGGAGGAAGAACTTATGAACCTAGTCCTTAAGTTGAATGGTAAATTAAAAGAAACTGAGAAAGAATTGGAGAAGGTGATACAATCTAAGTAGAGTGAGCTGGCCACTGCTCCTCAAACTATAATACCTATAGTTTCCACAACAGTACCCTCCACCTTGGCAGTTTCCTTGGCACCAACGGTTCCAATAGTAACAACATTTCCAGTAGCAGGTACTACTTTAGCCACATGTACATCAACTAGTACAGGGACAACAACAGAAAGAATAGACGAATTGGTTAAGGCTATGGAACAAATGAGCATCCAAGCCACAGAATTGAAGAAGCTCAGAGATGAAGTGACAAGTTTGGAAGCAAGTTGTAAACTTGCATAGATTCATAATAAAGAAGAAGCACGGAAAAACCAAAGGATGATAGACAGGATAAAGGACCTTGAAAAGGACTTAATGTTGCAAGAACCATTGGGAGATATGAAGGATATTCTGTGGGCCAACATCGTTGATTCCATCAATGATGTTTGGACTTCAATTTAGGTTATTTTCGAGTAAACTAAATTAGTGAAGATGGCCATGGAAGCCATAAAAAAGACAAAGGAAGAACTGGATGACAAGCTTGAGGAAGAAAATCAGTTGATAGATTTTTTGAATAGTAGAAACAGGTACCAGCTGGATGAATTAGAGATTCAATACAGAACATTAACCATTCTTGAGATAAAGAAGGTCCTTACTAAAAGGAACCTGATGCTTAATTTGGAAAAAAAGGTGTCATAGCATCCAAACAGACATTGATAGCTTCATGCTCAAATACGAAATTTTGAGAGAAAAAGGTCTTCCTAGTCCTCTGGTCATACATGAAAAATTAATGAAACAACAAGATTACATCGAAAGACTGAATAAACAGTCCAGGAGCCAAGCTAGTTCTTCAGGAGTGAAATATTTGCCTACTGGAAATGTGCTTTATGATAGCCTTGCAAATCTCTTCTACATAGAACATGAAGTCAAGCACTTATTCACAAGCAAACCAAATTTTTCCAAGTACATAGAAGCTGATGAGGTCTAGAGGAAAATGATCAAAATAAAATTACCAGAAAGTGAATGGTGGACCAATTTGACAGATTTACTATAAAGTTACTATAGTAAATCTAGAGGGTAAAGATAACTACCAGGTGAAAGTAGGTAATACATGATTAATCAACACATGTAAAGAGTATCAGTAGGTCAAATATAAGAGTGAAATCTAGCACATAAATACCAAATTAATTGCATGAGGCAACTCCGAATTCCAACAGCCAACACATTCACAAATAAAGTGACAACAAGCAAATAGATTTCCATCTGTCTCTATCTTCGTGTTGAATATATTTTTTGTTTCCTAGATTAATTCCCGTATAGTTATGAGATATTTTGTGTAAATACTTCACAAGTTGAAGTAATTAGGGTGGATTTAAATACATTTATGTAGACATATTATTTTTGAGCCAAGGAGATTTGTACTCAAGACTTGACTGGTGTTACTGGATTATGAAATAAAGCTGAGGACATTCACTCAATTCTTGTGCACAACTGGAACAAATAAGTATCATTTTCTCATTTTTAAATATCGTTTTCTCTTTATGTTATGAAATATTCATATGTGTTTTCTTATAAATTATTAAAAGCAAACAAGGAATGCTATCATCAGAATTAGCTTAAGTTCTCTATGTTTTAACTATTTGCTTTATTTATGTTTTCTTCTAAACTGCCTTGGTCTGGAGATTCTTAATTGCCTCCTTACTTCCATAGTTTACCCCCTTCTGGCCCATGGTATAGGATTCTTCATTTCCCTTTGCTGCTAGCCATCCTTCCCTTCCTCATCTTAATCCCTGTTAAGGATTCTTCATTGAACTTAGCCCTAGTTAGGACTTTCCATTCATTGAAACTTTTAGATTTACTCTTGTTGTGTTAGCTTGCCTGGTGGACTCTTACCTTGGTGATAGATCAAATCCAGTTAAGCCTTTCTTGATTGACTTCATAGCCCAATGGCCTAAATATTTGCTTTGCCCATCTGTCTTCTTAATTCCACCACCCAATCAAACAAAACAACCTTGAACATTAAGAACTAGCCTGAAATCATATTCAAGCAGAGTTAAATCATAAAGAGAGAGCCCTCTATGGACTTAGGTTAGCTAGAACCTAAGTCTAAAATATTGGTTTGTTTTTACCTCGGGCCATTCCATATTTAATAACTTCTAAGGAAAAAACCTGAGTGATAACATAGTGGCGACCTTACTGGGGATTCAAAACCCTCAGTTTTAATAAACCTTTGAGGAATTCAAATTTTTATTTTTAAGCATCTTAAAGGGTTATTAGAAGTTATTTCTTTAAAAGTTAATAAAAAAATATACTTATAGAAAACTCGAAATCTGGCTTTAGGGAGAACTCATTATACCAGGGCCAACCCTGATCCAAATCCTCCCCCTATATTTGAAAATCCCAACCTTATTCCTTGAATAATAAGAAGACAGGAAAGTTCAGTAAGCCCCAGGCCTGTTTTTAGGTCCAATTCATGTCCTGTTGAGTGGTTATTCCTTGAATACCTCCCTTTTGATGAGTATTTTGGTCTGTCTCAGTTTAGAACCACATCTGATATTGAATTGCTGGACATAGTCCCAGATACAGAATTCACCAGAGAACTTGAAATCTAATGAGCCAACTTGTCAATTAACCGGAACCTTCTGAACTCCCCTTAGTCATCACTTACCGCTAATAGACTCCCTAAACTTTCTTAAACATCCTCAACATCTTTTAGCTTACCATCATTTCCCCACACTTCTGAAGATCATCCCTCAACCTCATCTCCATTCATACCTGTACTCCCTCATCAACCCATCATTGCCCCTCAAACACCTCTTACCCCTATTATACCAACTCCCCTTGCTGTCCCAAATCCTCTAATTACCCCAACCCCGACTCTCAATCCTGTGTAGCTCAGAGCCATGGCACTCAAATATTCCCCCCTTGTAATGCCTACTCCTCAAGGTGTCTTACTAGCAGATTATCAAAGTAAAATTAACACATTTGATGGAACTGGAACATACACAACACAACAACACACTAAGAAAACGATAGACTATTTTGAACTACATGAGATTGACATAGGAGATGTCCAAATGAGAATCTTTGTCCAAAGTCTAGCTGGAGAAGTGAGAACATGGTTTAGATCCTTATCCCCTCAGAGCATAGATAGTTTAGAATTCCTTTACCAACAATTCCTTAATAGGTGGGAGAAGAAGAAGAACCCCCTTCAAATTCTATGTAAATAAGAAAACCTTAAAAGGGGACTGAACGAAACTGTTCAAGACTACTATACCAGGTTTAATAATGTATACAATGCAATCCCTCTTGACCTTAGGCCTCTACCTGGTTTAGCCCTGATTAAGTTTCCAGACGGATTTGACACAGATATGGCTTTTCAACTTAGAGAAAGGATTCCCCCTACACTTGAAGATATGCAAAGTGTAGCTGTTAGCGTAGAAGCTAATCTGCTGGCTAAAAGGGCTAGAGTTAGAAATGAGAGAAGAACACCTTTGAAATATGAAACTTCACCTTTTGATAAGAAAATAGATGCTTTATCCAAAGGAATTGAAAAGTTTTTGGATAGAATAGAAGTCATTGAAAGGAAACGTCACTGGGATAACCAACAGGCTAATCCAGTGAGGAATCCAAACTTTAGGAAAAACCAGAACCAAAACCTTGGTAAAAATGGTACTCATCAAAACATTAGGCCACCTTTCCAAGAAAATTATGCTGAGACTTCCCACCAAGAAGACCCTGAGATAGACACTCAGATCAACCTTATGGGCTTAGATAATGAAGAAACTATTTTTCTGACTCAGGATGATTAAGAATTATACATGCTTCAACAGTTACAAACTCAAATAGGAGAATCTTTCGACTATAAGAAAGGGTATGACTATACTATTTTTGAAGTTCATAAACAGTACAACCTGAGAAGAAAGAAGAACACTGATGTTTCTGATCAGAATAAAAAAACAATACCTAACTAGCCTAAGAAAGCAAAAGCTACAAATCAAAATCCTCAAGTTACAAAAACCTTACAGATCCTTTCTAGACCAAATCAAAATCCTCCTAGTCCCACCATTGAAGATGTAATAGATAACCAACCTTCTAATGAGGAACCTTCCACTTCAGTTCCCCTCAAAAGAACAACAGAACCACCTCCAGAAATCATACTAGAAAATCCTGATAAAAACACTCCTAACTATGAAAAAGAAAAACATACTACTCAAAACTTTGGCTCTAAAATCCTGAACATTCAAACAGATAAATCCCCTCTACCTTTCAATTTGGGAGCAAAGGTGGCCAAACTCAAAATTTCAGTGCCTTTGATAGAATTGGTTAAACATGAAACTTACAGATCTCAAATTAGTAAATCTCCGAACTTCGTTGAAAATGAAGACTCTGTGAACCTATTTGATGACTAGCCTGAGTTAATTTTTGGATGAGATGTTAATGGAAAACCAGTTGAAGGAGCGATACCACCCTTCTACATCATCCTTAACATCCACAATAAAATCCTACACAATTCCATGCTTGACTCTGGGGCCTCACATTATCTTATGCCTAAGTCTGTAATGGAAAAGCTTAACTTGGATATCACCAGGCCTTATAAGGATCTCTTTTTCTTTTGATTCAAGCCAATTTAAATGCTTAGGTCTCATAAAATATTTGTGTGTCTCCCTAATCCAATACCTGCCAAGACCATACTTATGGACATAGTTGTTGCTGATATACCACCCAAGTATGGTATGATACTATCTAGATCTTGGGGCGCCAAACTCCAGGGATCTCTACAATTGGACATGTCCTATGCTACCATATCAGTCTTTGGACATCCCAAGAAGCTGTATATGGAAACTCTAATGAAGTATGTAGTGAGTTCCCAGGAGAGACCTCTGAATTTTCCCATATATTCAGTACATTCTAATATTGATTCCTTCATACTTTACAATGTGAAACTAATCAAGAAGACACTTCAAGTAGTATAACAACAGAAGCAAAAGAAATTGTAGTATTAAAGGAAAATCAGAATGTCCAAATTCATGAAACATCAGATAAAAAAGATGATCTAGATATCTCAATCAAGAAGGATTCCACTTCCCCAGACGAAAATTATGAGCACGAAATCCCATGGCATCTTGAATTCGATGGGTTAGTCAACAAACTAGGTGCAGGAGCAGGTGTATGGATTTACAATTTAGAAAATGATTATTCAGAAGGTCATGCATACATGTTAAACTTTAAATGTACAAACAATATGGCTGAATATGAAGCACTTCTGTTAGGTCTGAAACTTGTTAAAAGGTTAGGGGCCATCAGAGTCTCTATCATGGGAGATTCTGAGTTAGTGATTAAACAAATTAATGTTGTTTATATGACTAGAGATCCTAGACTAGGGTTTTATAGAGGAACATTCATAGAGATATTAAATACCTTTTTAGAAACCAAACTTGCTATTATCCCCAGAAAACACAACATGCAAGCTCACAGCTTAGCCATGTTTTCTAGTACTTGTAAATTGCCTTTCTAGCCCAACCATCAGTATGATACTGAGGTTAGGCACAAACCTTTCATTCCTGACAATTTAAAGAACTGGAAAGTATTTGAGAATGATAAAAAAAATAACAATTTTTTAACTTTAGATAATGAATTTGTAAATACCAACATAGACACAGACATGGCAGTAGATTTTGATTGCTCTAATGAAGTAGAAATTAACAAACTAGAAGATGATCAGATAGATAGATTTCAACCTATAAAGTTTACTAAAGCAGATATTCAAAACGTAAAATAGATGGAAATTGATGAAGTCATTGATGATGAAACTGAAGTCACAAACCTTAAAGACATTTTTCTACCCAAAGGATTAACTCCTTTGGAGGACTTATTCGAATCAAACGATATTCCTAAAAAACCTAAAATGGAACCCTTGAAATCAGACATTAAGGAATGTAATATAGGATCTGAAGAGAATCCCAAACTAATAAAACTATCGAACATTACCTCCCAATGAAAAACTGAGATATATGGAACTGATGAAGGAATTCTAGGATGTTTTTGCTTGGAGTTATGAGGACTTGAATTCCTATGATACTAGCATAATACAATACACTATTCCCTTAAAGGAATATCAAAAGCCCTTTAGACAAAATCTTAGAATAATTAACCCTGTTCTACTGCCTCCTTTTGAAAAGGAGATCAAAGAATGTATGAAGCTAGAATCATAGCATCTATTAGGTTCTCTGATTGGGTTTCCAATCTGGTGCCCACTAGAAAGAAAACGGGTGAAATTAGGTTGTGTGTTGATCATAGAAATCTGAACAAAGTTTCACTTAAGGATAACTATCCTCTTCCAAAAATGGATCACATATTACAGAGGGTAGTGGGTTCCTCCAAAATTTCACTGCTATATGGGTTCTTTGGTTATAACCAAATCTTAGTCCACCCAAATGATCAGGTGAAGACTACATTCACAACTCCATGGGGCACTTTCATGTATGTGAAAATCCCATTTGGGTTAAGAAATGCAGGGGCCACCTTTCAAAGAGCAATGGACATAGCCTTTTCCAAAGAAATCCATGACTTCATGGTAATTTACCTTGATGACCTCACAATATTTTCTAAAATAGATCAACAACATCTGGATCATCTTAGGTAGGTATTTACTAAATGCAGGAAATATTGAATTTCTCTGAATCCTAGAAAATCTTGATTTGGGTTGGAAGAAGGGAAATTATTAGGCCACATTATCTCCAAAGATGGTATCAGGATTGACCCAACAAGAATTGAAGCTATTCTACAGATACCACATCCCAGGAATATCAAAGAACTTCAGGCATTTCTAGGAAAGATAAACTTTTTGAGGAGATTTATCTCTAATTTAGCTGAGTTAATTAGATTACTAAACAACATGTTAAATAAAGATTCGACTGTTAAATGAACTCTAGAGGCTAAAAAGTCATTTGAAGATATAAAGTTGGCCTTAACACAAACGTCAGTCCTCATCAGTCCAAAGTTTGATAGGGAATTTATCATATTTTCTTTTGCTTCAGAACAGACCATGGTTGCAGTCCTCTTATAGAAAAATGATCAGGGTTTTGAATAGCCAATAGCCTTCTTCAGTAAAGCCTTGAGAGACGCACTTTTAAAGTGTAACATAATGGAGAAATATGCTTTTGCTCTGGTTAAAGCCATAAAATATTTCAGAGTTTATATTTTATACTCCCATAGAGTAGCTTATGTTCCCAATGCTGTGGTTAAAGACATTTTAACTTAGAATGGACCTGATGGAAAAAGAGGAAAGTGGATAACTACAATATTAGAGTATGATTTAGAAATTAGACCTACCAAATTGATCAAAGGCCAAGGTTTGGCTAAGCTAATGGCTGAATCAAACTATCAAGCCCTAGACATAAACTTCATTGCAGAACTAGATAACGAAGAGGAGATGACGACTCCATAGATCAGCCAAGCCTTTAGAGATTCACCATGGTACGTTGATATAATATATGTTATACAAAACCTTCAAGTTGCTCTAGAGCTATCTAGAACTAAAAGTATGTTTTTAAAGATAAAATATTTAAAGTTTTGCATAATTGATAATGCCTTATTTTAGAAGAATCATGAAGGCATATTGTTGAATTGTTTATTAAAAGAGGAATTTGACAAAATTTTGCAAGAGTTTCATGTAGGTGACTGTGGGGGACATCTCTATTGGAAGACAACAACTAATAAGAAATTGAGGGCTAGTTTTTACTGGCCCACTCGGTTTGCTGATGTGAAAAAATTTGTAACCTCATGCCACAAGTGTCAAATTTTTGAAGGAAAAAGAAAATTACTGCCATTACCTTTGAAACCTATATCAACTGAAACACCATTTCAGCTGTGGGGTCTTGACTTCATTGGTGAAATTCACCCCCCTTCCTTTGCCCAATATAGATGGATCTTAACTGCCACAAATTATTTTACAAAGTGGATAGAAGCCATACCCTCAAGACAAGCCACCGATATTGTCATAATAGGTTTTCTTGAGGCCAACATCCTATCCAGATTCAGTTATCCCACTAAAATCATCACAGACAATGATGCAATCTTTAAATAAAAAAAGATGATTGATTTTTACCACAAGTATCACATAACCCTTGGCCATTCCACAACCTACTATCCCCAGGGAAATTGACTTGCAAAATCATCCAATAAAAGCCTAATGAATATTATCAAAAAATTATTGGAAGACAATAAGAAGATCTGGAATAAGAAACTAGTAGATGCCTTTGGGCAGATAGATTGACCACAAAGTAATCTATTGGCACTAGTCCCTATCAGCTAGTATATGGAATGGAGGTTGTCTTCCCATCTTCTCTGGGAACTCCAGTAATGAAATTACTCCAAGAAGCACAGGTTGAGCCCAATGACATTCAAAGAAGGATCAACCAGACTATTCATTTGCAGCAAACCAGAGAACAAGTCTACATTAGATCCCAAGTGGCGTAGGATAAAATTAAGAAATCATTTGACAAAATAACCAAGGCAAAATATTTCTATCTAAGAGACAACATACTGAAATGGGACTCAAGAAGGGAAGATAAAGGGAAACATGGAAATTTTGACTTCCTGTGGAAAGGTCCTTACATTATTTATGCTTTTAGAGGCAATAATTCCTATTTCCTTAAAGAATTGGATGGTATAGAAGTAGAAGGAGGACCAGTCAATGGTTGAATGCTTAAGCACTATATAGATCCCAGTTATTGATTCCACTAATTACTTGTACATACTATATCCTTCATAAAGTTCAGTGTGGATTGGATGGTGAACTTTGGAGTTGAAGCCCGAAGGGAAGGCACTAAGCTTTAAAGTATTACTATCAATAAATATCAATAAAGTAGCAAGGTAAAGGAAAGTTGCAGAGTAAAATCACAGAAATTCAGAAGGCCATTGATCTGCTAGTTCTTGACATTCAACTAGGAAATGCCATCCCCAAGTGGAGTCACTGTTATGTTCCTATACCAATAGGTGTCATAATATATAAATGGATGAGATTAAATTTGTAATATGTACATACCTTTACTTTATGAAAATGTATTCCATATTTGTAAAAAATCAAAAAAATAAAAAATGTAAAGAGGGCATGTCCTAAAAGATAAATCAAAGGACAAAAAGAATGAAAAAAGGTAAAAAAAAATGAAAGAAAATGAACCCCAAGGAAAAAAGAAAGAGACCATGAAAGTGTGCAAGTCCAAATGCCACTACTATAATTTTTACTTTCTGTACAATAATGATTGTGTGCAACTTGTTATTTAGGCCACAATCCATGGTAACCAAACAATTTAAACTTGTTTGTTCCATGTTTTGAATTTCATGTTTAGAGATAGAGAATAAAATTTGACCAAATTGTTTAATCTTGGCAAATAAGTAGATAGGTAGAGTTAATAAAGGAGCTCAACAATTTAATTTGAGCCCTTGGATGTAATAAGGATAGACTTAGATAGATTCCTATTGTAAAAGAAAAGGAAAAGTTTTGATAAGGGTTTGCCAGCTTAAGTGCACCCTAATAAAGAGTAGAAAAAATGGTAGGATGAGTAGGTGGGTAAGTAGTTGGATGGTTGCAGAACTATGATGAATGATTAGTTGAAATTATATCATTTATTTTCAACATCAAGTTACTGAAGTATGTATGACAAAGGAACAATTACAAAGTCAAGTATTTAATTTCCCCCCATTTATTTTACTCTTTCACTAATTTACCACAAGCAAAAATCAAAGTACCTAAAACTTTAAGTTAAAGGGGCTTAGAGCATTTCTCTGACTTCTGGAGGGACCGGATCCTCGACCCAATAACTTATAAGGGTTAAGTACTTCAACCCCATTACAAACATTCACTCTCTCCATAAACATTCATCTCACCAAAAAATCCCTTTTCCTAAGGTGAAATTACCATTCACCTAGGGAAAGTAATAAACCTTACCCAAAGCCCCCTTTGTTTACATAAAAACCCATAAAAGACCATTAAGCGTAAGTTATGATGTGTAAAGTTAAAAGCATGAACCAATGTGTCAAGACATTGTACTTAGCTCAATTTGTTCTCATTTCCATTTCATATTAACTTTAATTTTTATTATATTTAATTCCAAAAAATACACCCCGTTCCTGTATATTTAATTAAAATCCAATATGTTAAATATCCTGCCCCGATGGTTTGAAAAATAAACCATAATAATAAATAATAAAATGGATTGATTAGTCAAGCTGCGACTAATTAAGATACATAACCATTCACCTTACAAAAAGGGATTAATTGATCAAACTGTGATTAATTAATAACCTTCCTCTAATCACATCACCCCTGACATCATTAAGCCACCCTAACTCGCAATTAAAATCCCGTTAGGCCCCTCCATTAACTCCCCGATCAAATCACACCCTCGACCACCATGCGATCTGACCCCTTCAGATCCAACGGCTTACGCTCATATTGGGTGGCCTTCGAAGGCCGAACTTTACCTGCCCGATGCGAGCAGTTTCACTTTCCACCCCGCTGCTACGTGTCACCCGATAAATGGCATCAGGAGGCCTCTCCCAATACCACCAAGTCTCCAAAAGTGGTGTGATAGATTCCACTTACCACCTCCACTACACGACAAAACGTCACCTCCTTCAGTTGGCACCAGCGATCGTTTTCCATTATACCCACCAAAAACATTGACTTTGCAGATAAACTAAAAATACTCATTGTTTTCATTTTTTACCAAGAAAAGAACCTTATGTTCTCCATGTAAACATAGAGTATGTTCGAATTGTCAACCTGCTACCAACCGTCAACCTTCCACAGCTGCTGAACTCCAGACTACTGTGTAGACCTGTGTGCTCCCTCCAAACAGTTCATAGCCACGATTTTACCGTTCGAAAAACTAAAACTAGGTATTTATCCTATTTTCGATTAAGAAATCTTGTTTTCGTGCAAACCTAAGTTAAATTGCTTTAAAAATTAAGTAATTTAGTAAGCTAAGTTTCCTGATAGTCCTGAAACACTCTGAAAAAGACCAATTGTGTCCAATTTCCTTGAAATCCTTTGCCCCGTATTTAAATCAACAAGAACCAAAGATGGAAGCCCCAATTGTACTGAATTTTATGGCCATTGTGACTCCCCACAGGGATTTGGACCACCTCCCACTTGCAGACAAAGACTTCCAGATTAAAGACACCTCTATCAACAAATATCCTTTGAAACTCTTCTGCAAGTATAGAGATCTGTACCTAAACCATGCTGACTCCTTTGGAATTTGGGAAACAGGGTTGCCTAATTACCAGTTCCCCAGAGTGCATGTGTTCCTAGAAATTGTTTGCCACATGAACTACGATCCTATCCAAAGGGCAGTATGAGCTCCTCACCAGTCTATTCTGTTTACTATCATTGCTGAATCCATTAACCAGATGCTTCAATTGCAGCCAAGCCAAAACCTAACCCCTCTCTCCATTAGAGACATGTTGAACAATTATCCTGCACTCACTTCAACCAAATTAACCCAGTTATTCCAGATTTTTATCAGAGAAGAGCAGTATGTCCCAAAGGACCCTCCTCCTTATATATCGACTATATTCTCTAGCCTTGGTCGAGATATTAAAGATATGATTTCCAGTATACTAGGCTACACCACTAGTGAATTCGTTGATGAGATTATAATATCCATCATGTCAATCTAGTCTCTTGGCCAACCACCAGCCATCATATTTGACTATGCGAAGTTTATTTTTGACAGAATGCACGATCAATTTATGAGGTTGGAAAATGAAAGAGTGTTCAACTATTCTTTAGTTTTGTATCATTTATTCTTCTACTATCAAGATGACATGTTTCCAATTGCCCTCCAAAAACTCGATAGTAAAGGAAACCCGAGATCAATGATCTTCTAGAATTCCCTAATTCATCAGTTTGATTCTCAATACTCCTACACAGACTTTATAGACCTCTTTGTTTATCCTGTCACAACCATGCTGCTAGGAAACCCTCCACCCAAGATCAGTGCAAACATCAAGAGGATCTTGCAATTGTCAAAGCAATACAAAGTAGGGGATTGGTACTTGTACCAAAACCACAGAGAGATTAGAATCTATGGATGTGAGTTTCCACCCTACAAAATGCTAAGGTATCTCCCCATGAGATTATTTGCTCTGGAGTACTACAGGCAAATGATCAATTCTGATGAGATTCATTTTGTTAAAACCAAGAAGAAGGCCCAACTAAGAATCAAAAATCATCTTGGCCCATTCATTAGTAATAGTAGAGAAGTAGGAAAGGAGGCAAATGAAATCCTCCAAAGGTTGAGATTAAAACAAAGTTTCATATGGACCTATGATCCCAACAAATTTATTTGTAATAGCAGGAAGAAAAATAAGGTATCTCCTTACATCCACCATAAGATCCCATAAATTGAACAGTATGCCCATCAATCTGAATGGAGGGAAAACACATTAGTAGATCAAGATAGTACACAGGTTGCGATTGACAATGTATTGATGGATTTAGACAGGAGGCTTGATAAAGATTTATTTGTACAGGTTCCTGGAGAAAATCAATCTCAAAGGCAGTCACAAGAACACAATGGACAGACTTTGGAGCAAGCAGGGCCATCAGGCCAACTAGGATCATTAGAGCATGCAGAAGATTCAGAGTTACCTAAGATTTCAAAGGAGCTTAATCAAACAGAACATAATATGAGAAATCCCCCCATTTTGTAGACTCCTTTAAATGAGGAGAGAATCCAAAAAGAGACAGAGAGGAGGCCACTCCTTCCACCATACCTATTAATAAAATCTATGCTAAGAGGAAAAGGTTAAATCCATTTTCTGAACATGAATATACCGAGGAAACAACAAGCAACACAGTAGCAGAAAGAACTGATAGTGTGCATACTACCCCTTCAGGAGGCACACCATCTACCTCACAGTTCCAGGTATTAGAAAGGCAACAAAGCACATAGGTATCTTCCTTTAGGGCTCCTTCTGGTCAGAGCCAGGATATCAAAGAAAAGTACAAAGAAATCAAAGAAAGGAATGAGAAACTAAAAGTTCAAACCTATGCTCATTATCTCAGAATGGCTCCAACTAACTAGACAAGGTTGATGTCAGCTTTGATATAAAGAAAGGCAAGATGCAGATGAGCTTTCTCAAGCCAACTGTGCAACAACCAAGATCAATGGCTGACTATTTGAAAACCGATTTTGAAGTTTTGGCAAAAGATATTCGCCCAATAGATCAAATAGAGCTACATAAGAAAACATGTGAAATGGTCTACTCCACGTTGACCAACAAAGCAATCACAACTCATCAACTGTAGAACTCATTGAATAACACATCAGAAAAGCTTCAATTGGAAAAGGCCTCTTCTCAGGCCAAAGACACTAGAATAAAGTCCTTAGAGGACTTGATCATAGAGCTGTGACATGATCCCAAGGATGTCAAAGCAGCAGAGCAATTAATAAAAAAGAAAAATGATGATATAGCTGCACTGAAGAAGCAACTCAAGATCCCTCCTCTTCACCATCCTCAAACTGTTGAAGTTATAGAAAAAAAAGGAGGAAGAACTTATGGACCTAGTCCTTAAGTTGAACGGTAAATTAAAAGAAACTAAGAAAGAATTGGAGAAGGTGATATGGTCTAAGCAGAGTGAGTTGATCACTGCTCCTTAGACTGTAATACCTATAGTTTCCACAATAGTACCCTCCACCCTGGTAGCTTCCTTGGCACCAATTATTCCAAGAGTAACATCATTGCCAGTAGCACGTACTACTTCAGCCACCGGTACATCAACTAGTACAGGGACAACAACAAAAAGAACGAATGAATTGGTTAAGTCTATGGAAAAAATGAGCATCCAGGCCACAGAACTGAAGAAGCTCAGAGACGAAGTGACAAGTTTGGAAACAAGTTGTGAACTTGCACAAATTTAGAATAAAGAAGAAACACGAAAAAAACAAAGGATGGTAGACAGGATAAAGGCCCTTGAAAAGGACTTAAAGTTGCAAGAACCATTAGGAGATATGAAGGATATTCTATGGGCCAACATCATTGATTCCATTAATGATGTTTGGCCTTCAATTCAGGTTATTTTTGAGCAAACTGAATTAGTCAAGATGGCCATGGAAGCCATACAAAAGACAGAGGAAGAATTGGAAGACAAGCTTGAGGAAGCAAATCAGTTGATAGATTTTTTGAATAGTAGAAACAGGTACCAACTGGATCAATTAGAGATCCTGGACAAAACAACAATGATTCTTGAGATAAAGAAGGTCCTTACTAAAAGGAACCTGATGCTTAATTTGGAAAAAAGGTGTCAGAGCATCCAAACAGACATTGATAGCTTCATGCTCAAATATGGCATTTTGAGATAAAAAGGACTTCCTAGTCCTCTGGTCATACATGACAAATTGATGACACAACAAGATTACATCCAAAGACTGAATAAACAGGCCAGGAAAAAAGCTAGTTCTTCAGGAGTGAAATCTTTGCCCATTGGAAAGGTGCTTTATGATAGACTTGAGAATCTGTTCTACATAGAACATGAAGTCAAGAACTTATTCACAAGTAAACCAAATTTTTCCAAGTACACAAAAGCCGATGAGGTCTAGAGGAAAATGATCAGAATAAAATTACCAGAAAGTGAATGGTGGACCAATTTGACAGATTTACTATAAAGTTACTATACTAAATCTAGAGGTTAAAGATAACTACCAGGTGAAAGTAGGTAATACATGATTAATCAGCACAGGTAAAGAGTATCAGTAGGTCAAAGATAAGAGTGAAATCCAGCACATAACTACCAAAGAAACTGCATGAGCCAAATCCAAATTCCAGCAGCCAACACATTCACAAATAAAGGGACAACAAGAAAATAGATTTCCATCTGTCTCTATCTTCGTGTTGAAGATATTTTTTGTTTCCTAGATTAATTCCCATATAGTTATGAGATATTTTGTATAAATACCTCACAAGCTGAAGTAATTGGGGTGGATTAAAATAAATTTCTATAGACATATTATTTTTGGGCCAAGGAGCTTTGTACTCAAGACTTGACTGGTTTTACTGGATTATGAAATAAACCTGAGGACATTTTACTCAATTCTTGTGCACAACTGGAACAAATAAGTATCATTTTCTATTTTTGTTATGAAATATTCATATGCGTTTTCTTATAAATTATTAAAAGCAAACAAGGAATGATATCATCAGAATTAGCTTAAGTGCTCTCTATTTTAACTATTTGCTTTATTTATATTTTCTTCTAAATTGCCTTGGTCTGGAGATTCTTAATTCCCTCCTTACTTCCATAGTTTACCCCCTTTTTTGCCCATGGCATAGGATTCTTCATTGCCCTTTGCTACTAGCCATCCTTCCCTTCCTCATCTTAATCCCTGTTAAGGATTCTTCATTGCCCTTAGCCCTGGTTAGTACTTTCCATTCATTGAAACTTTTAGATTTACTCTTGTTGTGTTAGCCTGCCCTGTGGACTCTTACCTCAATGATAAATCAAATCTAGTTAAGCCTTTCTTAATTTCACCACCCAATGAAACAAAACAACCTTGAACATTAAGAACTGGCCTGAAATCATATTCAAATAGAGTTAAATCATAAAGAGAGAGCCCTCTCTAAACTTAGGTTGGCTAGAACCTGAGTCTAAAATATTGGTTTGTGGTTACCTCAGGCCATTCCTTTAATAATTTATAAGGAAAAAACCTGAGTGATAACATATCCCATAGTGGATATGTGGGTGACATGACTCATGACATGAATCAACATGACTTGACATGACAATGTTAGTACATTTGTGCTGCTGCTGGAGTACATGTCGAGCTACAGTGCTGCTGGGTGATGGATGTATTCATGGTGTATCATAGCTTCACCTCCACACGGAAAAGTGCGCAGAGTCTTTGATGGTCCTTGGTTTGCTTTATGAAGCTTTAGCATGTTGTTCCTTGCTTGCATGCAGGAAGGCTTGACAGGATCATCTATTCGCGAAGGTGCATGTTTGTCATGTTCATCTGCTTCACATGGTTTGTTCATTCGTCTGTTGCTAAGCCTGTCCTTCTGCATGTTCTCCCTTCATTCATCCCATTCATTGTCTTTCCATGTTTGTTGGTGTACCTGTACCTGAAGTCACTCATGATGAGGACACCAAATCCAAAACCTCCTAATCTACCATGGAACATGATCATTTCGGATGCAGGTGACTGGGAGAGTTGGCACGGTTGTGAAGCAGGATGATGGCTCCAGGTACTGTTGATGAAAATTTGGCAAGAGTCACTGAGTGATGGAGAGGGGCGATTTGAGTCAACAGTGACTACCTGCGAGGCCTAGATCGGTTGGGAGGGAAAATTGCACAAATTTTGGGAGGGAAATTCCAGGCTGTAGGAAGGCAAGGCAGGCGTGCTCTGCACATTTTTCATAAGGAACGGGTAGCGGGGATTGGACAACCATATTTGTGCAATTTTCCAGAGGAATAGGTTGGGTTGCATGAAGAGTCAGCAAGAAGAAATTGCACAGCTTTTGGGAGGAACTGCCCGAGAGACTAGAAGCCAAAAATGTGCAATTCCTAGAGGGAATTGGCAATTGGCTGCTGGGGTCACTTGCAGCCAAAACTGTGCAATTCCCAGAGGAAATTGGCAGTTGGCTTCTCAATCAATGGTAGCAGAAACTACACAATTCTTGGAGGGAACTGGAAATCTATTGCTAGGAGATGCTAGTGGGGAAATTTCACTAAAGTTGGGAAGCCGACGTGCTGATCATCTCTGTGCAATTTCTGAGCTAAGTGGACTACTAGACAATAGAATGCCTACTCATGAAAACTGCACAATTTCTTGGATGAGTAGCTGATTGACTGTCCGAATGACTGATTGGGAAAACTGCGCAATTTTCTGAAGGAGATAAGGACGGGCACTTGGTCTCTATCTAGCATGTCTACACAATTTCCTCAGTTAGTTGAGCGAGTGAGGTCAGTGGATTTTGCGCAATTTTTGAAGGGAGTCAGTCCTGAGGTGACTACTAGGTCTGATTGTCTGGGTGGTCAACATGGAAGTTGATTGAATTGCTTGCGGGCAGCGCAACATGAAAATACTAGCTTCATGCTTCTGCGCTGTTCTGGTTAACAGTGATGGTCCAACTGTCAGAGGGGAGTCTGGTCATCAGAACTTCAAAAAAATGACTAAGTGTGTGAATGATTGAAATATGCATAGTTGATCATGCAAACTTGCACTCACATGACATGACAACAAAACGAATCAAACCATCCAGACACACATGTTCAAAATGACTGACCAACATTGCAAGTGACAAGCGCAACACTCATGATTGACCATTCATTCATAAAGACAACACTTGCGCGATAGTGAACATGACTCTGTGTGTGAGTGCGACATATGCTTTCATAGTGAACACAAAACAAGCACATATGCATCGAAGACTTCGAGCTTAACCAGAACGTGGTCGCAAGCATGACTTGGACAACAACATGTAGAAACTTGTTGGGTCTCGGTTTTGTCTTATTTTTTATTTATTTCTCTCATGCTGTCGATTGGCTAAATGATTACTTTTGAAGAGTATTTGTTACTTCTTCGTTTTAACAGGATTAAAATAGCATTAATGAGAGTTTAATTAAGGTTTGTATGTTGTAGGATTAAAACCGGTTTGATTATACTTTGGGATGTGCCTGCACCATTGCATTTACATTATTGCACCAATTGGGATTCCTGCACTAGTTACAGTAGCTTCTTGCACTATGCTAAACTCAAACCTCGTCTTATGCTCTATTCATGAAGGCAGTGGTATTTTGAATTGTATCAGTTGTTGACTTATATGATCTTGTTCCTTGGCTTGCTATGGCACATATGGTATCAAAACATTTATTCCCTCCATAAGAATAATGTGTGCTTGTCTATCATAATATCTAATGAACCATCCCAACAGTTGGCCCTTCAACAAGCCAATGAATTCAGATGTTTGTCTTGGCATTGAGAAGTATTTTGAGATTATCAAAAAGCCCATATGTGGAATGGTCTCATCAAAATGGAGAAAGCTAAAACACATCGACAGGAAGAAAACACCATGGCTTTTAGTCCTCATGCATTCTCCTATGTAAAACAACAATATTTACCACTACATGGAAGGAGAAAGCATGCGTGTTGTATTTGGTTTCTCAAATACAAAGTTGATGTTGTGTTTTCAGGTCATATGAGCGATCGTATTGGTATTCAAATATAGCACATAATATTATAAATGGAGATTTTTCATCTACAAAAGACATATGGGCCCCAATCTATATAACTATTGGTGACAATGAAAACCTTAAAGGGATGGTTGGAGTCTTCATTGAACCACAAACTGCATACTTAGCTTTCCGTGAGGTTGGTTATGGCCATGCTACGCTGGAGATTATAAAACACACCCATGCCTCTTCGGCGATGAGGCCCTTTTTCTTTTAATAGTAGAGATCGAAGATAAGGTTTTCGTGCCCCAAATAGGTATTACTGGAACCACAATGATGATGGTGTATTTGTGGCATCAGATTCAATTTAGTTTCACAACCAATATTGGTCGAGTAAACTCCAAATGCATCCAAGGAACAAACCAAATGAAGCTCTTAAATCTCTGTGTGAGCTATTGTAAAAGATTCCTCAGAAAGCATTGGGCATAACTTGCGACAAACACGTGGAAGTAAGGATGGGTTGTTGTTATATTATAGTGGTGTTGGAACTGAGGAGAACTCAAATGAACATTTTTTGTTTCATAAAATTATCTATTTGGAACCAATGTTAGAGACATGGTGACATATCTTTCAAACCTCCCATGCTATGACAGCTCCAGCTAGCACTCATACGAAAGGTACACAATCTATGGGAGCTTCTGTCTATACACGTCATAGACATAAGTTATCAGTATCTAGCTTGTTTGACTTAGATTCCCATTCAAGTAAGCCATTTGCAATGGTACATCCTCATTCTCTAGTTACTCAACCTGGATATGCCAGTTCAGATGTTCGGAGTGATAGTACTGATATAAGAAGAACGAGTTCCCTCAAATGATAGGTATTTTAAACCTCAGTCAGAGGCAAGATGGAATTCAAAGTCAAGATGAAGTTCAAGATGAGTTTAATTCGTGAATCTTTGATGCCAACCTGTGAGAATCTCACACAAGGAAGAGATCAATTAGCCAAATCGCACCTCAACAATTATTCCAGGAAAAGAGGAATGATTCAACATAATCGTTCCCTCTTTCGACACTCAGTTTCAAACTAATACTTAATTCGACAGATTGTTAAAACTAATAATATTCCCTCTTGTATTTTAATTGGCTGTTGAAAAGCCCCAATTTGTAAAACGTTGCCTATATAAGTTTGAGAAACTATCTGGAGCGGAGGGAGTCAATTAGTTAATTAATTAAGACAACGATCCAACCAGGGACAGTGCACAAGAGAGGAAGGCATGGAAGGGCGGAGGAGCTGTCCCAATGTAGCCTCATGCAATTCATAATTGGTGGATCGCTCCTCTTGTCTTGCTGGAGATGAGCAATGTCTGATTGATGTAAATATTGTTTTTTGTTTTGTTTTGTTTTGTTTTTTATTTTGTTGTTGTTGTTTTTTGTTTTTTGTTTTGTTTTTTGGTTTCTTTTTGTTTTTTTGTTTTTGTTTTTGTTTTTGTTTTTTGTTTTTTGTTTTTTGTTTTTTGTTTTTGTTTTCGTTTTCGTTTTCGTTTTCGTTTTTGTTTTTGTTTGTTTGTTTGTTTGTTTGTTTGTTTGTTTTTGTTTGTTTGTTTGTTTTTTTTGTTTTTTTGTTTTTGTTTGTTTGTTTGTTTGTTTGTTTGTTTTGTTTGTTTGTTTGTTTGTTTGTTTGTTTGTTTTTGTTTGTTTGTTTGTTTTTGTTTGTTTGTTTGTTTTTGTTTGTTTGTTTGTTTTTGTTTGTTTGTTTGTTTTTGTTTGTTTTTTTTTTTTTGTTTGTTTTGTTTTTTGTTTGTTTGTTTTGTTTGTTTGTTTGTTTGTTTGTTTGTTTGTTTGTTTGTTTTTGTTTTTGTTTTTGTTTTTGTTTTTGTTTTTTTCTTCAGGAATTAACTAAGAAATTTTATCCATGAACTGTCTACTTATTTTCTGCATCTAACGATTTTGATTTTTGTGTGAGCGAGGCACTCAAAGAGGGTGTGAGATGGCTGGGTTGGCCTCCGAACCAGCTCGACACTGCTCTCATCTTTTAAGCTAGATAGAATTTCAATTGTTATTTGTTGTGTTAATTTTATTTATTTATTTACAGTTTCTTTCTGCGTTCAATTTCTAGTTATAAAATTAATTCGATTTGCTACAATATTTTATTCTTAGTTTTTAAAGTCAATTTGATTTGCTACAAATTGTTTCTCTTTCATTTGCTGCATCAAGGGTTGTTCTTGGAGATTTAGTTTTATTAATTTGCGTCCAGATCAACTCTGCCTTTATGAGCTCCAATGTGTAAGTCGAATTCTGTAAATTAATCGAGATCTATTAATTTATATTTCAGAATACCAGATCAATTAAATGTTTATGGTTCTGAGGTCTTAATGTATTTATTCATGTGAAGTTACAGAACCCGTGCATCCTCAGGAAGCACCAATCACGTATATTATCTAAAGCTGCGATTTTTACGCTTGCAGAATTGACATTTATCAATAAGGAAACTACATTGTGTTGATATCGATAAATGTTTAATTACTGTTATAGTTTCCTTTAACTTCTAGACAGATTCGCAAGATTTATTTTCAGGACAAGGAAGGCAAGAAATTCATATTAATCTAATTTCTTTCATGAGTTTATTACACAATAAATTTTCTTGTTATGTTGCTGTTGCTTTCAAGTTAAATTTACATTGAATTAGTACAAGTAGAATTAGTGCAGGTACAATAGTGCAAGTAGAATGGTTTTGAATTGCTTCCAGCATTTACAGTCTTTTTGTTATTATGTCGGCATTGCTTTATTTCTAGTTTAGTTTTCCCTTCTGTTCACTTGTAATCAAGATTTCCTTTCGCATTGATTGCTTGTATTTCCCGTATGATTTTGATTGCCTGGATTGATGTTTTCTTGAATTCTCTTTAATGCAGGATCTCATTTATTGATGTGATTAATACGCAAGATAGAATAGCATTTATTTTGCAGGTTGTTAGGGGATTTCTCTGGAATTTCCAGTGCTATGTCTCAAAGTTCATGAACTTTCCGGATTGACAAATTTAATGTTGATACATTTATATACCCTATACTGCACCCAACAAAACTTGAATGAAATGAAAAAGCAAGGCGGATGCGAGGAATCACATGAGCTCATGGACCAAACCTGCATGTGCGCAATCATCAAGTGAAACTCTCAATGGAGAATCCAAAATTGGTGCAGGCCAAAATTTTGGAGGGTGGTTGTAGCCACTACAACACTTGGCAACACATTGGTAGAACTCCAGATTCTTTATTTTTGTTCATTGTTATCATAGGGACTTTTTCTTTTGGGGAGTACTGAATCGCTATGTGGGTTACTTCAGATTCCCCACTTACCCGATGGACATACATGGTTCACCGTTTTCCAACTCAGTCAAACATAATCAAACGTTTAGCTTAGATCTCAGTGTTTTGAATTTGGGAAGGGTAGTTTAGCTCGCGAGTTGAATATTTTCAGAGTATAAGTTGTCATCTCTGGTGTTGCTCCACTGCCAGCAAGCCTGGACAGTACCCCGACAGAGTCATGCAGGAACACACACATTGCTCCACTGTCAGCGAGCCTGGTCAGTACCCCGGTGGAGTTGCATGCTTCACCTCTCTGTGTAGGAAGCCTTTCTCTTCTTTCGCCTTTGTATTTTTCAAGAGTACTATGCATAGGCACTTATTTATTTTTGGGGGTGGAATAGGGATCCCAACTTATTGAGAGAAGAAGAGGTTGTTCCTTCCAAGACCTTTGACGTAGGTTTTCTCATTTATATTTTCCCCTTCTCCCTTTCTACTAGTTGGATGGACTTAAACACACAGAGCAGAAGGCTGGGTATAGGCATGGGGCTTCCCATTGTGGACACAGGTTCACGGTTGGACTGTAACTTTCGTTGCAGACGGTTTGTATTTTCCATCAGGACTTCATCGGCCAAAGGTTACAACCAAGCACATAGAAGGCGGACACAAGACTGGCCAAGTGCTGTAGTGTCACAAGTTTTCCTCAAATTTTGGCCACATACTCTATTCAAAAGCTAGAATGTAGTAGTTGACAAAACTTATTTCCAGAAACAAAAATAGTAATATACCAAACATAAAACAATGTAAACAAATATAGTAAGCAAATAAAACAAAGTGAAAACAACAACAAGCAAGCAAAGCAACTAAGTCAGTAGGAAAATGATCATGCAAACTAGAAAGCAAAGACAAGCGAAAAAATAAACACTACTCCTACTCCTAAGCTAACGGTGCATGGGCCATCTCACATGAGGTGATACTTCCAATGTAGTCACCGACGCATTAGTTGACCCATGTTGGTGAAGGTATGGTTCCTGAACAAGACATCTATGCAAACCAGCAAACAAGAAAGATATAAAAATGAAGACAAACACACTCCGAGTTTATGAGCGACCATAGAACAAAGATGAGTGAACGCACATAACATGTACTCTGTGGAGTTGCCATGGTGTTGTGCTACACTACATGCAGATGTTGAGTGTGTGCATTCTCTTGATTGTGATGTGCAAGCAAATGTGAGAAAGGTAGGCCACTTATGTTGTGCATGTGTGTTTGCTGTGTAGGATTCCTCCAACTCATGAGCAATGGGATCATGTAGCTTGAGTGGAGGATGTGAAATCTGGGTGTTTGATTGATCTTAAATGCAAATCAGGGAGTGACAAGGAGCTTTGAGTGTTTCAAAAATTTCCTATCTGGAAGTGAAATCAACCTCAAGAAAGTACGGTCCTGACCTAACCATCAGCTCGGGCTGAAGTGCCTCAATAGTCTGTGGGGTTTCGACTTCATTGACAGATAGATTATCATAGGCCATTCTCTTGGATAGATTGATAATGGTTGAATCAACATGGTGATCAGATGAGGAAGTGGATATATCACAACAACCGAGATAAAAAAATTCAAGATGTTTGTCGACATCCACATGATTTGATGAATCGGGTAGAGGGGTAGATGGGAAGCAAAGATGTTCACGCTTTGTGTTTTCAAGAAAGATAAGTGAAAGATTGAACTTATTTTCCGAGGAAGATGTGTCCTCTCCATAATGAAATAACAGACTGACATCCGAGGTGTTATGTGAATTATTGGAAGTAGAAACATCTGCAAATGGGTTTTCATAGGGGAAATCAGCAGTGGCAGAATCACAAGGGATGTTAGGATGAAGCAGACGAGGCATGGATGGAAGGGAGTCATGCTTTACTGCATGTTATTATTTAGATTCCTACATACGCTCATCATGAATGATGGCGCAGGTTAGTCACATAACACCAACTCTGTTGACAAATTGGTCCTCATTCACAACAGGGGAGGAGTCTAGAATGGGATAACACGAGACAGTACAATCCGAAGGATCAATAGAACACAAGGATGGAGGTCGCGGGAAAGAGTCCACGTGACAAACAATAGGCTTGCAATCCAAATTTGTGCAAATCTCAAGAGTAGGTGGGGTGGGAGAGTGTGACAATTTAACATAGGCATGTGAATGATCTCCCACATCACTCCACGGTGGTGGAGTTGTTTGATGAGGTGAAGGAAGACAATCACTTATGACAAAAAATGTTTCTGCTTATGATTGTGCAAATCCATCACTGAAGCGTACTGAGTAGGGTTTGGATATGTGAAGAAGATACTCAATCCTTCCATAAATAAATTCCTAATCAATTTCATCTTCAGGGAATTGGTATGCAAGATTACAAAAGCGTGTGTAAAACTGATCAAGGGATTCATCGGGTGCTTTTCGTAATTTCAGAATTTCTTGATCAAGTGCTTTGCCAGCTAAAGTGATCAAAAGCATGGTCTATCTCTGCGACTAGATGAGAAAGAGAATGAATATATATTTTCTAGTAGCATGGCACACCAGTGTATGGGGTGCCCTCAAAGTGTGTAGATGAACAATGTGCAGCTCAAGTATTCTTCAAAGAATCCATGTCTTTCACATGAGCCTACAACGTCGACTGCATGCGTGACCAAGGCTACATAGCATCCACCATCACATGTTTTATGAGACAAGTTATTCGAGAGTTTTTTCGAGATTATGAATTCATTTCCATAAGACATACACTTCAGAAGAGCAACTCTGTAGTTAGTCATGATAGATATGTAGAGATTCAAAATAGATGTGAGGACTCATCTTGTCATTTGGCCCTACTTCTAGCACCAAAATGTTGACGATGTTGGACCTTCCAACATTAGGGGATCTCCTTGGTATGAAGTCCCAAATAGACCTCACACCGTTTGGTGTAGGAGTCCCATCCAGTATGATGGTCTAGTTCCCATTATCTTAAAGATTTACCTCAACTCTTGCTTGTCTTCACAGGAGAGTGGTCTTCTTTTTCTTCGAGAAGTGAGGTTTATGTGCCTGGTGAGTATAAGTGTCACTTGTGTCAATGGTTCTTTCACTATCAAGGGAGAGGGTGAGAGTGAGTTCCAGGTCGATTGGGAGTAGTCCCAACACTGCTAGGAACACACAATAAAACAGGACATGCATAACTTCCTGAGGAGTAGTCCACATGGATGCAGCAGTCATAACGTACAAGGTAAGATAACATGCACAACACTCGATGGATTAGTCTGAATGAGTGCAATGGTTGTTACAAAAATCTTCATGTGAAAGGTTTGTCTGATGTCCAAGAGAGAAGTCTACACTGACGAGACAACATTAATATCATATACAACACATTTCCATTAATAGATTATGCATTACAACAAATGAAAAAGTTCAGACGTAGAACACAAGTTAAGGCAACGTGCATTACAAGACACATCGTTACACCATACATTACTAACCCCAAGTGTGGGGCATTGGAGTCACTACTTACTCCTCAAATAAAATATTACAGACTCTCTTGCATATGTGGGAGGAGCTGAGGTGAAAATTCATTTTGCATGTACAAATGAGGGGGTATTTATAGCCAAGGGTGAAACTAACCCTTGTGGATGTTCGACGACCATCATGACCATTTGGCTTCAATGAATTTTCAACTTACATGACTCTTTGTTCAATAAGTGGGTCTCTTGAACATCCACTTTACATCACATTGATTGAAAACATAGCCCACAGTGGAGATGTGGGCATCATGACTCATGAAATGACTCGACATGACTTGACATGACAGTACTGGTACATTCGTGGTGCTGCTAGAGTGCATATCAAGCTACAGTGCTGTTGGGTGATGGATGTCTTCATGGTGTATCATAGCTTCACCTCCGCATGGTGAAGTGCATGGAGTCTTTGATGGTCATTGGTTGCTTGATGAAGCTTTAGCATGTTGTTCCTTGCTTGCATGCTAGAAGGATTGACAGGCTCATCTATTGGCGAATGTGCTTGTTCATCATATTCATCTGCTTCACATGCTTCTTTCATTTGTCCATTGGTGATCCTGTCCTTCTGTATGTGCTCCCTTTGCTCATCCCATTTTTCGTCTTGCCATGTTTGTTGGTGTACCTATACTTGCAGTTGTTAGATAAACTTGACTCGGGATAGAGTCAAAGTTGACCAGATAAAAATTGATGGTTTTGGGGCACATGGTATTGTGCACCCATAGTATTCTGCCTGTGGTATTATATGCAATGGAGCTTATAAAAGTTTGGAATGACTTCATTGTAAAGTAGGCTTAGAGGTGAGCGGTGAAGGCTCACTCGGTCTGATTGGCTAGGGTTTTGGCCAATGCTAATGAGATATCATTAGGTTGGGGTTTTCCTCGGATTTGGGGTTTTCTCAGATAAACATGTGTGTATATGTGTTTATGGTTTGTTATGAAAACATATCAAGAAAAGATAGATCAACGCCTTAGAATTCAGCCTCTTCGAGGGGGAAACCTCCTTTACATTACATAAATGAACAATTCTTGGATGATACAAATGAAAAGACCTCCTTTCTATATATAGGAGTCTAAGGGGTCATAACATAATCAGAGCCGACATAACAATAATAATGTAAGGGCACAATAATAACAATAGTGGGCTTCTATGGGGCACAATAGTAACAATATGGGCACTACATGGGTACATCAATATAATAAGTGGGTTGTACTAATAACAATAAGGGGTTACACTAGTAGTATAAGGGCCTAACATGCCCTCTCCTTCAAAAAGTGTTGTCCTCAACGGTTGAGTAGTTCTTGATGCTTTTGTATAAAATTCTTGTCCTCCCATGTGGAATCTTCAACAGGTAAGTTCTTCCACTTGATGAGATACTCTGAAATTGATCGATTTCGTAGCTGTCGGGTTCTTGTTTCTGTGACTGCTCCAGGTTCCAATATGATTTTTCCTTCCTCTTCAATTTCTGGTAATATTGTTTGAATTGGGATCTTTTGCAACTTTTGAATAAGTGGCCATACTTCTTTGTCCTTCTTCCATTCATCCCTTGCTTCATTTATCCAATATAGTTGGATAATAGAAATAGCACAAAACAATGCTTCCACATCCTCATCCTTTCTTGAGAGTGCATCTGCAACAAAATTTTGCTTCCATTTTCTATAGATGATGTAAAAGTCATAACCCAACATATTTGTGACACATTTTTTCTATTCTTCTAAAGATAATAGTTGTTCTAAAAAGTATTTAAGACTATCATGATCCATTTTTACCTTGAAGTGTCTTCCCATTCGGTAAGGTCACCATTTCTGAAGTGCATGTAGTATTGCCAACATTTCCTTCTCATAAATAGCTTGCTTGAGATGTAGCAGTAAAAATACCCAATCACCTACATCAAAACATTTTTCACTACGATGTTGATCTACCTGTTGTTTCGTTTGATTTTGCACCGAAGTGGCGTTATCCTTTAAAAGTTGGAGAACTTGTTGTTGATGCTCGATGTGATCTTTCACTGCTTGAACCTTTTTCTTCTTGATATGTCCTTCTATCTTGAGAGTTTGAGGAGTGGTAATTTCTTCCAATTCTTTACAAGATACGTTCAGATTCATTTCTTGATGCTTAATGTGATCTTTCACTTCTTGAACATTTTTCTTCTTGATATGTCCTTCTATATTGATAGTTTAAGGAGTGGTAATTCTTGCCAATGCTTTACAAGATATGGTTGGATTCATTTCTTCTTTCTCTGGGGTTGTGTCCTGGCGTATATCCTATTCTTTTGATGTTTCTTCATCCTTTTCTTCCTCCACTTCATACTCTATGTAAAATAATTTCTTCTCATCACGCTTATGACCTTTAGTGCATTTTCTATCACAATTGTAACAAAGCCCCTTTTCTATTTTTTCTTCCAATTATTGTAGTGTAACCCTTGTAGGTTGTGGAAGGCTAGGAGAAAAAACACTTCCATATTTATAGTTGTGAGGGATAGAATTCCTTGTTGCCATAATTTTGCTTTCCACTTTGTAACAAAGCCCTTTTTCTCTTTTCTTTTTTTTCCAATTGTTGTGGTGTTGCTCTAAAGAAGGTGTTGCTCTTTGTATTCTCATAATGTGCTATAATTTCCTTCGTGAAAATTGACCACGTAACAAGTTTCTCACGAGAACAAAGCCCTTTATACCATAAAAATTGATCCAGTTCTAAATACGAAGATGCAATACATACCTTTTGTAATAGTGGTACACCATGTAGATCAAAATATTTCTCCATCTGTAGTATCCAATTTACCAGATCCTTGCCATCAAACTTCCTCATATCACCTTTTCTTGATTTTAGGAGCTCGATCTTGAAATGATTGTAACTCTATAACTTCAGATCTTCCAGTTCTGAAATTGCGACCTGCCATAGTCCTCTAAGTCCTCTTTCTAATGCCACCAATCTGATCAAAATTGGATTCTCCAAGAAAGATTTATGCATAATCTCCCAAGATGACCTGATTATATACATTTTCAAAAGAGTGAACTTGTATGAAGTGCCACGTGTCACTGTTTTGACCTTCAAATCTGAGAAATATATACAGGAAACTATAGTCTGTCCTCTTTCTATAACTTCTTACGAAATTTCAATATGATGCTTAAAACAAAAGATATGACGATTTTCCCCAGGTCACTTGTTTGGAATGTAATTTAGAAGGCTGCAAAAAGGCCAACTTCCTTAGATCATATCTCCATAAATATAGCGCAAAAAGCTCTGAAATTTAGACCCAGGGTTCAGAATGATTTCAACCCAAATGGGTTTTTCTTTTAGCAACTGAAACATCGCAAAAGAAAAAAGTTATAGCACAAATGCCACAATGACCTGTTTGGAGCAGAGAAACCCTAGAATCCAAAGCTCTGATACCAAATGTTATGAAACCTGATCACAAAAAGATAGAAAAGATATATCGATGCCTTATAATTCAGCCTCTTCGAGGGGGAAACCTCCTTTACATTACACAAATGAACAATTATTCAATGATACCAATGAAAAGACCTCCTTTCTATATGTAGGAGTCTAAGGGGTCACAATATAATCACAACCGACATAACAATAATAATATAAGGGCACAATAATAACAATAGTGGGCTTCTATGGGGCACAATAGTAACAATATGGGGACTACATGGGTACAACAATATAATAAGGGGGTTTTACTAATAACAATAAGGGGTTACACTAGTAGTATAGGGGCCTAACATAGTTATTCAAACGAGACCTCTATAAATTTGTAATACCAACATGAATTTTCTTCAAAACTTATTAGTAAAAGTAAAAGTGCAATGTGATCACCACTTTACTTTATTTGGCTTTCATATCATCCTGTGAACATGCTTGTGTGATGTCTGCATTTAAACTCCTCGGAAAAATCTATATTCCTTTTGAACATTTGACACCCATATATGCAATTGTGGCATACTCTAGCCAATATGAAACCCTTGAGCTCATAAACAAGAAAAAACCTAGTCCTCCATAAAACTAGCAAAGTGACATGCCCAACATTCGAATTATCTTTACCAGCCTTTGACAAATTTCATTTTCTCCATTTATTATTGCTACATTTCTTGATGTCTCCATGGAACATATTTCCTTTGGTCTTGTGGAGATTTTCAATTTATTGTCAGTGTACTTTTGAATTGGTGTTCTAGGAACTTGTGCTAAAAATGGCATCAATATTACCATTGTTAATCTCAAGACCAAGATTCAAACAATATAATAGCATTGGATTTAACTTTTACCTTGATCCTTGGTCTACATCACTATGATTTTGAATGCAAAGTGAAAATGATAATATAAAAAACCCTGCAGAACCACTGTGTTATTTTATTACAATTACTACAACCATTAAAAAAAAAATACATGAAATTTTGGCCAGGTAAACTCTCTCAAAAGAAGCATGTTTGGAAGCGCGACGTCAACATTGCGCAAAATCCAACTTCTTCATAAAAGGATAAGTGTAGCACTTAATGGTTTAGATGTTTTTTCTCGCCTCTTAGGCTACTTGATGCCTCCAAAACTTGAAAATAAACCGTCATGTGGATGCCTTCCCCTTTAGGGGCTGAGACAGAGAGATAAAGAAGGAGAGACAATGAGAGATAGAGATATAGATGGATGAGGTAGAGATGTCTTACACTGAAATCAATGCACACTCTTAATCTAATTAATTTGAAATTAATGTACATCATACATCTTGTTGCATCAAATCAGAAATTAAAATCTACACTAAATTCATTGCATCTAGTGCAAACAATCAAATAGGATTAGAAATCAACATCTATACTAAAGTCAATGCATCTAGCGCAAACAATCAAATAGGATTAGAAATCAATATCTACACTGAAACCAATGCATCTAGTGCAAGCAATCAAATATGAGTAGAAATAAACAACTATGTTGAGATGAATGCATCTAGTGTAAGATATTAAATATGATTAGAAATCGACATCTAAACGGGAGTCAATGCATCTAGTGCAAGCGATAAAATAGGATTAGAAATCAATATCTACATTAAAACCAATGCATTGTGTGAAAGCAATCAAATAGGAGTAGAAATCAACATCAACACTGAAATCAATGCATATAGTGTAAGGTATTAAATAGAATTATATATCGACATCTACACTAAATCAATACATATAGTACATGTGATCAAATACCATTAGAAATCAACAACCACATTGAAAATATTAAATATTCATGACTTTCTAGATCTAACTTCTATGTCTGTATTTGTCTCTGCAAGACTCTTTCTTCTTCCCTCTCTCTCCACCTTCCATTATGTGTTTACCTCTCCTTCTCTCTCTTCCCCTCCCTCTCCCCCATCTCATTCTATCTGCCTCTCCCTAAATTTCTCTATCTTTCTCTTCTTTCCTCTCTCACCCTACTATCTATATTTATACCTCGCTCCATCTCTCCTTATTTGTCTCTCTATATCAACCCCCTAAACATATGTCACGCTCTCTCTCTCTCTCTCTCTCTCTCTCTCTCTCTCTCTCCCATCTATCCCTCTTCCTCCCTCCCTCTCTTTGCCTCTCTCTTCTACCCCTTCCCCCAGCCCATCTATATCTCTATCTCCCCTTGTATCTCCTTCTCACCCACAAAACATACACACTCTCTCTCCATATCTATCTATCTCTCTCTCCCTCCCTCTTCATCTCCCTCTCTCTCTTCGCCTTCTCTCTCTCTCCCTTGCCCCCCCAATTGACTCTCCATCTCTCCCTTATCATTCCATCTCCACCTTTCTCTCTTTATGTCTTTCTTCCCCTTCCAACTCCATCTCTCTCTCCCCCCCTCTCTCCTCTCTCTCAAGTCCTCTCTCTTTTTCCTTCCTCTCTCTTCCCTTCTCTCCCACCTCCCTCTATCTCTCTCCCCATCATACACACACTCTCTATACACCCTCCAACTCTGTCACTATCTCCATCCCTCTCTTCTTCTCTCTCTCCTCCTCTCTCCCCCCTCCATATCTATGTCTCATTGTCCCTCTCTTACCCTTCTTTCCTTATCTTTATCCTCTCATTATAACTCTCTTCCCTCGTCTCCTCTCGCCCCCCTTCTCTCCCACCTCCCTCTTCTTCCCTATCTCTCAATGCATCTAGTGCAAGGTATTAAATAGAATTATAAATCAACATCTACATTGAAATATTTCCTCTCTCATATTTAAGAAAGTATCTAAATTAATAAAAACATAATTGGCTGTAAAATATTAAACCTATATTTGGATCAATCATGTTAAAGAAAATACAATAATAACAAAATTAAAAGAATCACACACTATCTTTCCTCTATCATTGTTAATCACTTTGCTTGGATCCTTGGTTAAGATGCATCTATCCTAGTTCTTTATAATATCATTTATATTATATAAATTTCACATATGCATATATAAAAGTATTCCCATTTTTTAATTTATTAGAACCTTCATTTAATCTCTATGAAAATATTGTTACTAGTAGTGAGGATGGAGGGTTTAGATATACCTCAAGAGTAATTATAACCTTTTTTATCTTAGATTTAATTAAAAATGTTATAAAATTAAATTAGAAAAAAAAAATTATTTTGAAATAAGTTATTGTTTTTGGGCATGTGGTTTTGATAAGCCATGGTATTGGCCTATGGTATTGTAAAAATGTCTACTTAGAAGTTAATAATATCCATGGTAAATATTCATGATTAAAATATTGTCATACCCAATTTTTATGACCACCCCCACCTAATAAATAGTGGTCAGCAGTGGGGAGAAATACTAATTAAAATGTAATATTATTAAATTTTACGTAATATTTTAGGTCACACCCCACCCTAAATATTACATTCTACTCAATATTTCCCCTCACTCCTACTAATTTTATTGGGCACCTTCCATTATATTGAGTTTACCTTCCTACCACCCTAAAACCTGATTACAAAAATGAAATTTACCTTGTTATTATTACAAGATATGCCCAGTTGAATCCCCCACTTCCTTTACCTAATTTTCTTTGTTATTCAATGAATAAGCTAATCGATCGCTTTTTAAATTGTATATATATCATGTTCAAAATTGATTTTGTTAATATTAGATAACACATTTTTTATCTTAATTAAATTTTTTATTTTAAAGTAATGTTACACATATCTTCAGCGCATACAATATATATTAGCCAACACATATATAGTAACGTTACACATATCCTCCACATATACAATATATATTAGCCGACACATATATTTATATATCTTCCACATATACAATATATATTAGCTGACACATATATTTTTTTAATGTAACGTTTACAACATCTCCCTCATATTTTTTTAATATTTTTTAATGTAACATTACGTGACATCTCCCTCATATCTTTTAATAAACTAGCCTAGATCCATATTAACACCAGATCTAACATCTCCCTCATATTTTTTTTAATGTAACGTTACGTACGTGACAAGATCTCCCTTATAATTTTTTAATATATTTTTTTAATGTAAAGTTACCTTACGTGACAACATCTTCCTCATATTTTTTAAATATTTTTTAATGTGACGTTATGTTATGTGACATATCCCTCATATCTTTTCATAAACCCCTAAATCCATGTTATCATGGGATCTATCAAGTGCCGAGAGGGATCAAATATCACGAGGTGCAAACCTATTTTTTGAGTTCAAAACTTGAGGAAAGGTTTGCACCTCAAGAGATTTGATCCCTCTCAGCCTTTGATAGATCCAGTGTTAAGATGGATCTATGCTGGTTTCAGTTGTGTGAGATTAATTTGGTCAATTTAAAAAATGATGAAATAAAATTTTTGAGTGCAAAGTGTAAATGTAACAATTTTGATTGATAGAAAATCTCAATAATAAGAATATAGTCAATTACAAACAATCTTCATTGTGATCAATGTGAAACTACTTTTCTTCAACCATTCCTATTGTCACAACCATTAGTTTTTCAATTTTCTCATATCGTTCATATGAAAAGAGTAGTTGGAATCATATACCATTCAAATATTTAACTCGAGCTATTGTAGTAAACAGCATATCAAATATTTAACTCAAGCTATTGTGGTAAACAACATACCTTGTCTCTATTGCTCTCCAATATTAATAGTAGTTTTCTCCAAAGTCAATAATTGTGACGTATGGAGTGTTAAACCGCAAATAACTTTCAATGGTAGTTATTTTCTATTACCGCATTTGAATGCAAAGTAATTAACAATAAACAACATACCTTGTCTCTATTGCTCTCCAATATTAATAGTAGTTTTCTCCAAAGTCAATAATTGTGACTTATGGAGTGTTAAACCGCAAATAATTTTAAATGGTAGTTATTTTCTATTACTGCCTTTGAATGCAAAGTAATTAACAATGTTGAATGATGGAAAATGAGAATAATAAGAATGTACCCAATTATAAATAATTTATAGTTTCAAGAAGAAAACATTTGGGGTAAGGAAACATTTTATTTAGGATGAAAATTAAAGTATTGTATTTATGGTTGAATAATTTTTATGTGCTTACAATGAGAGAGAGAGTGTGTGTGTTTTGCGGGTGAGAAGGAAAGACAAGGGGAGATAGATATCTAGATGGGGGGGAGAGGGAAGAAGAGAGAGGAAAAGAAAGATATATATATGGAGAGAGAAATTTTAGATAGAAAGAGAAGGGGAAGAGAGAGGGAGGGAAGGGAAAGGGAGGGAGGGAGGAGTGTGTACGTTTAGGGGTTGAGATAGAGAGATAGAGAAGGACAGACAATGGGAGATAGAGATATAGATGGAGGAGGTAGAGATGTGCTTACACTGAAATCAATGCACACTATTAATATAATTACTTTGAAATTATTTTACATCATACGTTCTTTGCATCAAATAAAAAATCAACATCTACACTAAAATCAATGCATCTAGTGAAAACAATCAAATAGGATTAGAAATCAATGCCTATACTGAAATCTATGCATCTAGTGCAAGAAATCAAATAGGATTAGAAATCAATATCTACATTGAAACCAATACATCTAATGCAAACAATCAAATATGAGTAGAAATCAACATCTGTGTTGAAATCAATGCATCTAGTGCAAACAATCAAATAGGATTAGAAATCAACATCTATGCTGAAATCAATGCATCTAGTGCAAGAAATCAAATAGGATTAGAAATAAATATCTACAATGAAATCAATGCATCTAATGCAAGCAATCAAATATGTGTAGAAATCAACATCTACATTGAAATCAATGCATCTAGTGTAAGTTATTAAATATGATTACAAATCGACATCTACACTGAAATCAGTGCATCTAGTGCAAGTGATTAAATAGGATTAGAAATCAGTATCTACACTGGAACCAATGCATCTTGTGCAAGCAATCAAATAGGAGTAGAAATTAATATCTACACTGAAATCAATACATCTAATGCAAGAAATCAAATATGAGTAGAAACAACATCTACGCTGAAATCAATGCATCTAGTGTAAGGTATTAAATATGATTAGAAATCGATATCTACACTAAAATAAATGCATCTAGTGCAAGGGATCAAATAGGATTAGAAACCAATATCTACACTGAAACCCATGCATCTCATGCAAGCAATAAAATAGGAGTAGAAATCAACCTCGACATTGACATCAATGCATCTAGTGTAAGGTATTCAATAGAATTATAAATCGACATCTACATTGAAATATTTCCTCTCTCATATTAAGAAAGTATCTAAATTAATAAAAAACATAATTGGTTGTAAAATATTAAACCTATATTTTGGATCAACCATGTTAAAGAAAATACAATAATAAAAAAATTAAAAGAATCACACACTATCTTTCCTCTATCATTGTTAATCACTTTGCTTTCTGATCACTTGGATCCTTGGTTAGGATGCATCTATCCTAGTTCATTATAATATTATTTATATTGTATAAATTTCACATATGTATATATAAAATTATTCTCATTTTTTAATTACGTCATAAGGCATTCCCCTTCTGAAATCAACTTAGCTTTTGTCCACCTGCCATTAAGATGCTTGTTAGATTATATGTTAGACGATCAGGCAATTTTTAGCAGTTCGATCAAAAGTAGTTTCAATAATATGTTAAATCAGTTGTTTATGGTTTATGGTTCATCAGGTGTAATGGTGAATCGCAGATCCACAGGCACCTGTCGACATCTTGCAAGGTGCCCTGGACTTGTCTTGTGGACCAAGAAGAGCCGACTGTAGTGCAATTCAATGGAACCATCCCTTCTTTCAATATTTACAGGCATAAGAATAAGCATGAAGGGCTTCTTTCCATTTCAATGTTGCCACATTTATCATAGAAAGCAATCCAGTATGCTTGAAAAACCAATGACTAGATCCAATAATCTTTATGAAAAACCAATGAATAGATCTATTATTTTTTACGAAATACATTGATGATGTTGTCTCTTTCTTATATTTTTCTTTGTGATTTAACTGCATCTTGGGTTTTCTTTGTGCGTATTTTACCATTTCAGGCCATGCCGTCACTGATTCTATTATGCAAAAGCTGAGAGGAACTCGCTGCTTGCAGAACATCCCACTATCTCAGACAAAAACATTAAAGATTTTGAAAATAAAGTCTTATTGGAGTAGCGGTAGAGTGGGAGAGAGAAAGAGCCCCTGATCTCAAGGGCAGCGAAGGAGAATTCAATAGGTTTTAGTCTCAAAGTAGAAACAATAATATGCTTCTTCCACTTACCAAGCATCCATGGGGAGATGAGCAATAAATTATTAAACCCATATAGAAAAATTCAGTTAATTGTGAAATGATTACATCCCGATACAGATATAACGTAATAAATAAGAAATGAAATTGGTGAAGGCATCCAGCCAACAAATGTCATGCTAAGAGGGTTAGCTAGAAATTTTCATTTCCACCCGGCTCTGGTGATATATTTTCCTGGTCCCTTTTCATCTCCCCTTTCCTATAGTTTTGAAGGATTGGTCATGGTTGGCTCCAGCAACATGGTAGCCAAAGTCACCAACTTCTGTAATTCGAATTGTTAATTGACCAATTTGACATGCCAATCCAAGTCAATCATGTTTATCATTTCAAGGCATCATTTTTGAAATTTACTAATTGCCATTGTTTTGCCATACTTTTGACACCAAAGCTTCTTCGAGAAAAAGTGACAGTCAACATTTTTGTTCCAGCATAAACAAGGAGGTTAACAATGTGTTGCAGAGGATGACTGTAGATGTGGTTTCATTCATTCCTTCTGCAGATGAAATACTATGCCAGATTCCAATGTAATAATTTGAATGAATTCCTAATCATTTGGTAAAAGAATGTAGTGCATAAGAAATTTCAATATTCTCACTTGCTTTAGTAATTTGAAATATTAGGACAACTTTTTATTCTCATATGTATCTCAGGATCTTGATATTGTCAGTTTACATGAATATCACAGAGGGTTATCTTAAAGGAGATTTCAATATTAAGATAGTTGAATTTTAATGTCTTTTAAATATTACTGTTGTTATATTTTGAAGATATATATTGCATTTCATCACTGGTCATGCTAATGGAAATTTTAGTTGAAGTTCATTGTTTTAGAACTTTGAGTCTTTGGAACTACCATTTTTTGAAATTCAATAATGTTTACCATCTTCATTTTCTGTCCATATTAAAAATTGCGTCAAGTTTACAAATGAGTCCATTTGTATTCTCAATGTTGGTGTATAACTAGAGACGATTTTTAAACTTGGGCAAATTATGCCACCTTCTGGCTTCTCAATAATCAAACAACTCTTCTCATAATATTTGGAAAGCTAAATTGTAAATTCATGTACTTGGTGAGGTTTGAATAAATGTTGATACCGATTCCATAGGTGAATTATTTGATCTTATTTTGTTTGAGATTTATGTCACCACATAACTAGTTTTTGAACTCTAACAGCTGAGATTATGTCTTCATTGCTTCCATGTTTTACTAATTTGTCAAAGAAGGAAGGCAGGTTTGTGGCTTCGATTCAAACCAAGTTTTGTATTTTAACGAAAACTATGCCTATTTCACTGTTGATGCAGAGCATTCCTATGTAGTTGACAATACTACATCACTCAAAAATATTTCATTTTAACTTGTTTTCATTTTGGTAAAAAAACCATTGAGAATACTCCACATAACAACTGGTAATTGGTGAGAAGTGGAGCTAGTTGAAATGTTCAACTTTGATTAAGTGACTTTAAGGAGGCTTAGGGCCTATTAAAGGAGGAACCATTTATGTTGGAAGTAGCATTTGGTAGCTCAGCAGCTTAATTGAATATTGGTGGCAAAGCCTTGTTAAAAAGCAGGTAGAGCTTGGTAATAGCTCAAAGGAGCTGGTGGAATAAAACTGGTAGATCTTTGGACTCAAGTGACTGTCATTATAGTCTAGTGGAGGACCAGAGGTATAGCAAGGCCTTAAGCCTATATGTAGAGGAAACAGAGTTTGATTATTTCAAATATATTCTTAGATCCCCATTGAGGTGTTTTATTGCAAAGGCAATAGGCCCATAAGCCTGGTAAATGTAAGATTAGCATTATTGTGCTTTAACCAGCATGAGAAATAGAGTTATCGAGCTTGTAATTTAAGCTGTATTGTGTTGAATGAAAGAGATATTGAGCCTATCCATTCACAATGATACAAGTATTGTTGATAGAAATTTGGCAGTGATATCTTTTTGAGTGTAGTAGTTACAATTTATTTCTCTTGAAAATAAGGAATCAGTTCATTAAGTGCAATTCCATTATATTAAAGAAGCTAGGATATTGTTAGCAATGTAGTTTGTTGTCCACTCTGTAATTGCAAGCGTTCAATTACTAGATTTATTCAGTGGCTCAGGGGCATCTACCTCAAGTGATTACATCATAGTGCGTTGATCTAGTGATGAGGACAACTCCAGCCAAGCAAATTGTTGGATAAAGTTGTCAAGGTACAAAAACGGTGCCAGCTTTGGGACTCGGTAGATACTATTCTAAACTGCAGAGAGAGATACATGGAAGAGCAGATTAGGGAACATAGAAGGGGATTCTTTGTATGGAGAGGTTGAGGAAGACAACATAGAGGAGTTGTTAATAAAGAGATACAGAGATGTTGAGGGCCATAACAAGAAGGTTAGACGCTATGGAAGCTTCTCAAAGAAGGGGAACAATAATAGTAGTATATCATGACAATGAGGACATAAGAGGTGAGGTAAAGGAAGAAGTGATAGCAAAATCATTTTGTTGGTCATCTTCTCTCTTACCTTGAGGCCGTACGATGGTCATACGGGCTGCACACAACCCCCCCCCCCTCTCTCCCTGGGTGATAAAATCGCTTGTTGGGCATTGCCCATTGGCTATTGGGTGCTCCATTTGATTGTTAGGTGTTTTCATTAGTTGCCAATGCCATCTTGGGGGAATGGACGGTTGATTATGGAGTAAAGAAAAGAAAGGAATACAACAATATTTGGTAAAGGTACCAAGATATTTCAGTCTTGGGGTGGAGGACTTGTTAGGATAAATGCATATTTCCTTCATGGCATACTAGTCTTGCAGGATACTTGAAACAATCCATATTTTTTTAATACGTTTGGTGTTATTATCACTCTCTTATCCATTGCCGTTGGATTTTGAATTTGTAGATAAAAAAATCTCATTAGGATTATGAGTAAGCACGACAGTCCTTAACATATCATTTGAGTGGTCCATGATGGTTGTGTATTAGAATTGTTGCGTAAATATATTGATCCAAAAACATGTGTATATGCTCTGCTTTTTATTTTCATGCAATTTGTTAACTAATAAGGATGCAATTTCAATAATCTCATTATAGATGTTGGTGATGCTTTCACTGGTTCCACTAAATTTGAGTTGATAGATGAAAACATGCATTATCTGTATTCGAGACGACTCATATTAGCTTTAACTAATGGAACTTACTTAAACATATCATGCCTTCCCTGCCGCAAAAGTAATAAACATTTTAACCTTATTGCCTTGTTTTCCCAATTAATAATTTAGAGTGGGCTACTCCATTCTTGAGTTGATTGGTAAAAGGAGGCAATTACTTAATTAAATAATTGTTATTCACAACATTTTTATTTGGTTACTTGTGTGCAGGATACACAAAAAGAGGAACCATCCAACCAATTTAGAGCAGACATTGCAGAGAGAACAAGGCTTGGAACTATTAGAAGAACAAAGAACAGTAGAGATCCTTGTACAATGCAGAGGGAAAAGACCTAATAGCCTCTCTAAATACAGATTCCTCTAGCCAACATTGAGATAGAAAATAGATTCACAACTTCCACAATGAATCTGTGTTTGTAAGTGGGCTGCAAGTCCATTTATGGATCATAACGTATCAGAGCAGTTGCATCCTTGACTGTGACTCAACTGCTAAAACTATGAAGAGAACATTGTAAGACTGAACATGGGCAAAGAAAACAGAGAGAGTTTGGAAGAATTAAGAGCCAATGATGTTGAGACTCGAGAAGAGGACAAACACTTGAAAGAGAAGGTCCAAATGTTCAAGCGGAGGATGGAAAAGATGGAGAAGCACCTTGATACCTCTACCAAAGTATTTCCATTACTAAAGAAGAAATTTGATGAATGTCAAAATTCCCTCATCATAATCATCATAGATTGGGAGAAGCACAGAGTGAAGCTTGTATGCCTTGGTGAGGTGGTCATCTAGATGGATAGTTCGCAAGAAAGTGGGTTCACTCAAATGATGGTACAACTGCAACAATAGTTAGTGGAGAAGGAGGAGGCCTTGGAAAGATTCCAAACATCTGTCCAAGACTAGAAGGAAGAAATACCACCCTCGTTGCCATTGCTAAAGCCAACACCATGACTGAAACCACATTTTTAATCTCACTTTCTGTAGACATTTCTCTAGTGCAGATTGGTGACTTTGAAAAAGCATACCGAAGGCATTAGTTCCAAGATCCTAAAGAAAATGGTCTATGATGAACAAGGATTAGGAAAGTCATGGAATTCTAAACTCTTTTTTATAGCTACACAGAGGCCAAGCATAATGGACTAGACTTTGATGGAAAATGGAAAGGCCCAACACCATCAAGGCCATTTTGTAAACCCAAAGACATGTTGGTGTTGGCCTGTTCATAAGGAGAAGTAGCAACAACAAATGTAGTAGTCCACTGTCATCTTAGCCTTCCTGTGGAAGATTGAAGGTGGGTAGCAATGAGAAAAAATCATAGGCTTAACCTACACTAGCACTTTAATAAAGGAACAAGAAGATCAAAGCAGACTAGAAGGTCTTCCTCAAATAAAACATTCATCCTTTATCATTTCTGCAATAAGAGAGGCCATAGCATTGCTAGTTGTTGGTATGCAATGGCTTTCTCACTTTATAGAAAGAAAATCATCTTGTGGCATCTCACTGGGAGGAGCAAGCCATATACCATAGGCCTAAATGCTTACAAAGGAAGGAGGATAGAAAGACCTCTCTACAACAAAAGACTTGAAGAAAATGATTCTCTCAAGAATTCCATACCACAACACCAAGAGCTTTTACCACCATTGTAAGTTGAGTTGACATTGGGAAGCAAGGTGTTGATGGCTTCATCTAGAGTTTCACCCTATGAACTACACATCTAGGAGAAGTGTGTGGAGAGTGAAGATAGAAGAAGATGAAGATTTTCCTACATCTCCAATCCAAGGAATAGAAGCTAGCCATATAGTTATAGGAATTCAAGTATGGAGCTAGCCAAAGACTATGTGGAGTTCTGAAACATTGAGTAGACATGTTTTCTTGTTTCAAGTAAATTCAATAAGAGTTTCTTGTTTCAGTTTGGTTGGGATTGTATAATGTTTCTTTATCAATCAATATAACTTCATGGTGAGCTACTTTTACTTATCAATTTGTATCTCTTGCATTGAAAAATTAACTTTCACACATCTTTGTCAATTTGTGATTCTTTTGATATGGATGCAATTTAACTTGTAACTTATTTAGTGTTGGATGTGAGAGATTATGGTTTCCAATTTTGTACAAATTCATATTATCAATCAAAATTACTATTAAGAAATTATGGATTCTAGATTTGTACAAGTTAATATTATTGATCAAAATTTCTATTACACCATTAGATGAATAAAAAACTGTAGTGATTCGTTGTAATAATGTTAATAGAAATGTTGAAAAGTGAAAACATCTTAATCATTTAATAAATTGAATCAATGATTGCTAAGTCATCATTAATAAATTGAATCAACGGTTGCTCAGTCCCTTTGGATAGACCGTATTTATGATAGCTTGTTATTTGTTTTAATTATATATTGTTACAACACTGAAGTGAATCATAATATTGATTTGTACAAATTGAAAGCCTAAGACCACCTTCACGTTAACCTAAAGCATAGTATAACTATTAAATAATTATATTGGACCTTAACTTTGCATAATATAATGATTTATATATATGCATCGCAAAATAATAGCAGCTGGCTCACTGAGACAGTCTAAACTGGTGTTACTTCAAAGACGTGTGAACTCTCAGTGAGCTATGTGGACTTTTTCTACCGGAAAGCGTGTGAACTGCAATGTGACGAGGAAAATGAGAAAGTTAAAAATTTATTTAAGATGGTGTCTCTAACATGAACAATGCGTAGGCAATTCCCTAAAATTTTGCGTCCTGGTTTATTTCTTTGAAGTTCCACATATTTCCATCTGTTCAAAATTTGGAGTTTATCCTAAAATTCCTTTAGATAATATTTTTAGTAAAGTGATTTGTAAAGGAGTCTCAATTTTCTTGACGGTGAGATATGGTTGTAATATACCTAACATTACATGACATGGTGCTTATATCGTATTTAATAGTTTTTAAAACTAGCATTTGCACCTAATGTTGCAAAGGAAATGCCGTAAGGCATAGTGTGTGGAAGAATATTGAAATGTGAATGGGCTTTTTTGAAAGCAAGGGTTGATGATAATGAGTTTGAATTGAGGAATCCATGCCGAAAACCCTATTCGGGGGTTAAAGTGGCTATGAAATAGAATAAAAGTAGTCATAAATAGCCATTGAACTTGTTTAGATACCTTAAAAATTGCCTAGTTGAAGGTGAAGTTAAACAAATGAATTCACGCAAACAACAACTAGGTATCCATATTGATATACAAAATTTTAAGGAGAGGTATGTTAATCTTTTCAAACAACATTCTAATGTATTTGCCTAGAAATATGAAGACCTTAAACCATATCACATTGTTATGAACTGAATCCTTGCCAGGATATATTCCTTATGACGCAGAGAAGCCACAGGTGGTTGATAAGGAGGTGAAAACAAATGCTTGGGCTCATGAAGGAGCTCTGTATTGTCCTCTAGCCCACACTGTTCCTATGCCTATATATTCCATGGCAACATCGTACACAGAGACATCTCTTGCTCATTACTCCTTGTATGGTAATATTGACTAACTCTGCCTATGTCACAAATCATATAAAAATGGATTTCAGTTAGCTCTGTGGTCCTTGGAGAATAATAATATATACAAATTTCATCCATCATGGCCTCTCAACAGTCCAATTACTTACCTAATTGCAGACCTATCTTGAAACATTCTATATGATGCCACTTTTATTACAGGGATGCAGAAATTAGATTTTAGAATGGGAATTGTGCTTTAGCGTTATTTTCATTCAAGCAACATTTGTGCCAGCTATGTCTTTTGGACAATTATGGTTATTCTAAATGGTAATGTTGTGTCAAGTAGTATGTGCTAGCAATTTTATTTTTATGATGAAAGCTGCATATTATATCAGTTTAAACAAGCATAATCTAATTTTCATGCTACACTACAATTTTTTTCATAGGCATTGAATTGTTTTTCTGTAGAGTATCCAGAAGTCTGAATGCCCTAAAGAATTAGAGCCAGCAGAGTTTTGGCACTTCTAGAGGGTTTTGGCCAGAGGTTTGTTTAGAATGAGAGTAAGAATGATGATGGGAAAACCTAGAATAGCTGCCCATCCAACTGTGGCAAAAAGGATGCCAATTGCTACACAAATTTGCAAAGGGACGGTCCAACCCCAATGCAACCACCACGGAAACTCTCCAAAATGATATGTATCTATAGTTATGTAGTTTACAATCTCACCAGTGGCATGTCTTCGTCTTCCTAGACTGGAAAACTAAAGTTGTTTCTGATATACAGCTGACATCAAGGCCGAACACATTCACATACCTGTGCATCTGGAATTGAAGTATTTTTTTTCTGTTTGCTTAGGTGGGCCAATGCATGTTCTGAATGTAGGGATGTCTGAAATTCTGTTGACTGTCATTCAATGCACTTAGGAAGTTCTATTGTTGGAAATTTTGATTGGGCTGCATCGAATTAAGCAAGGCTGAAACATTATTGTTGACGTTGTAGCTGTAGTTGTTGTGCATGTTGTTGAATCTCTTTGCAGGGTTGGTTTCATCGTCCACATATGCTAAGGAGAGGGTCCTCTTGAGAGAATTGAATTTGTTGTCATTCTCCACTGTTAATTCTTCTTGTTTTGGGACAACTTCATATCGGTAATCGCTATTGTTGTCATTGTTATTGCTGAAATTGTTTTGAGAGATGTTGGAGGACTAGACTTGAGGTAGTCTGCTACTGTTTCCATTGCCATCCATGGCTTCATCGTTTAAAAAACCATCTATGAAAGGATCGTCACTGTCTAACAACCCACTGAAAGAGGCAATTTTGGGCAGTTGCAATTTGTTTTTCTGATCAATATCAGGTAAAGAAGCCATCACTTCATCTGCACTTGGTGATTCATCTCGTTCTACCCCTTGTACTCTCGAAGAATGAACATTTTTCTTGTAAATTTGGCACAACACCCAATCAACAAGATGGACAACAAAAGTGCCATCAAAATCAACAATACCAATTTTAGTTGAATGAATCAATTCCTATTCATAAAGAATCAAAACACAAGAACTGTGAAAGGAAAATCATTCATATTGATCAATATTCAAGAAGACATCACTTTGTAGGGCGTGTTATTTGTATTTACACAATTGATTTTTTTGGAGTAGTCTACCTAGGCAAAGGAATTTCCCGGTTTCTGTCGCCACCCAGAAAATCATCCGGCTCCGGCCGTCGGCAATCCCTCTGTCCTCCGCCACCCTCCCCTAGCTCCGCCACCCTTCGTCCACCTCTCCGCATTCATTTCCTGACATTTCCTGACAGATCGGATCGGAGCTGGAAATCCTGACATTCTCTGACAGATCGGATCGGCGCTGGAATTGCCGCAGCGGAGAGTTGATGCCATTTCCAATTCGAAATGGAGGAATTGCTAAACCGCGGGCTGCTCCCCCAACCAACATGACTCGGCCCTTACAGCTCACTCACCTTCCTCCTCGACTCGGCGCCTGCAGCTCACCACAAAACTCCGGCCCAGGCAATTCCTCCGCTCTGCAGCTCACCACCCAGGGGACGTCACCTTCAGGTTCAGGCGTAATTGGGTGAGTGCCGATTTTTAATATTTGTTGGTAAATTGAACAGTGGGTGCTTCACAAGGAGTCCATCCACCACGATATGATCAGAGTTCATTCTATCCACCATAGGCTAATGTCGAGCCACAAGGACATACTGTTGAGATCCATTGTGAAGCCAACCCAGAGTTTTTCTTGGCTGCTCGTGGTGATGTTGCAGTGCTTGCGCTGGAAAACCCACATGATCCTCATCAGGTATGTTCATCAGTTTGAGCTACTTTATTTGAAGTTCGTTGAAAGCATTTGTTCATCTAATAATTGATGATTGATCACTATCATTATTCCCCCGTTTGATGGAACCTTTTGTCAGCAATGGATCAAAGTAGATTCATGGGGCCTTCGAGTCAAGGATGAAGCTAGCTTCCCAGCATTTGCCTTGGTGAACAAGGCCACCAGACATGCTCTGAAACACGGGGATAAAGTGTTAGGCCCCTATACTACTAGTGTAACCCTTTATTGTTATTAGTACAACCCACTTATTATATTGATGTACCCATGTAGTGCCCATATTGTTACTATTGTGCCCCATAGAAGCCCACTATTGTTATTATTGTGC
>APFE030768440.1:30836-47049 GCA_000404065.3 Pinus taeda | reverse complement strand
TATATATAGAGAGGAGGTCTTTTCATTTGAATCATCCAAGAATTGTTCATTTATGTAATGTAAAGGAGGTTGCCCTCTTGAAGAGGCTGAATTCTAAGGTGTTGATCTATCTTTTCTATCTTTTCTTGAGCTAGTTTCATAACATAAAGAATGGGACCAGGTAAAACTTTCTATTTCCCTTTTCCTTTTAGTTTCATTGTTTAATATAGCCTCTCCTCTGGATATGTAGAGAAGTCTTATTCACTACAATGCTATAAACCACCTTAACTCAGGGTTTCAGAATACCAGGGTCTAGGGCATTATGGGCTGCAACAGAGTTGTTTACAATGGTGGTCCCCTAATCCATAGTTTTTGTTGAATGTTGTTGAACAGATATACTTGGAAGATTATAATCATGACAAGGCAGAGCAGTCTGTTATGTGGACCTTAAGTGCAGATGTTGGAAATAGGTATCAATGTCTAAGGCCTGTGAACAACATTAATTTGAATATGGATGCGAAAGCTGCAGATAGCCATGTTGGAGGAATATGTGATGGAAATGAACTCATCCTCTTTGAGTGGAAGAAACAGAGAAACCAGAAATGGAAGCTCCATCCCATCTATTGTAAGCAATCTAACAATAACAAATTGTCTTTCAAGCTCTTTATTGAAAGTAGCATCATTTTTGTAAGTTTATCAATAGAAAGGATGGAGGGTTCATGCTACTTGAAAGTTTATCATTTCTGACATTTTTTGTAAATTTTTTTGGCATCATTTTCCACATTCTTTTGTTTGCAGGTTTGGGTGTTCATCATAAGTTTGCTTGGCCTTCCACCTCTTGTTGAACGTATAGGCTTTGTCACCGAGTAAGTGAAAATTTGCATGGTATATGTAAATAGGTTACGTGTAATCTATACCTTGTACTACAATTGTTTATACACTTGGAATGGTCACTGCAGTGTAGTGACTTCATAAAATATTATGTTTGTTGGTTCTACAATTTGATGTTTTGTTGTAAATTTTTGCAGACAAATTGCATTCTACACTGGACCAACAAGTAATATTCTTATATGTATATGGACTATGTACTCATATTTGTGGATACAAGATATGAGCTAATTGATATATATGAGAAAGTGTTTGACATTTCGAAGTAACTGATGCAAATATATTGTTAATTAATTCTCCTATAGTTGTTGGGCTGCTCAACGCCACATGTGGAAATGCAACAGAGATGATCATTGTAGTGTTTGCACTTTACCATGGCAAGACCAATGTGGTCAAGTATTCTCTATGAGGCTCTGTGCTTTCCGACTTAATTTTTGTGCTTGTCACATCTCTCTTTTGTGGAGGAATTGCCAACATGAAAAAAGAACAACGGTTTGACAAGGCATGTGATATATTTTTAGTTTTTCTTTAACAACCTAGGCCACCAAAACATGTCTGACCTGCTCATGATATTCATTCATTAGGTCCTAACCATGGGTGTTTTATCGCTATATGACGTAGGTTATTTCTGGAATCGACTCCAGTCTTCTCATGATGGCTTCACTGTGTCTCATGCTACCCTTGGCCCTTCAACAATCTATGGCATATAGTGAAGCAGTTGTATCAACATTACAACTGTCTAGAGTTAGCAGCATCATCATGCTGATAGCTTATGCTGCATATTTGTTCTTCCAATTAAGGACACACAGACAATTGTTTGAAGAAGGCCCAAAAACAAAGGAGCTTTTTCTCTGAATCCTCAGTAGCAAGAATTCTTTGTCTTGGGTGGTTCCACTCCATCCCCATCTCCATATACATCCATAATATTAACTCTATTGATAGAATTGAGACTTATAGGAATCTGAATTCAGCATTTTGTTGCTCACATTAGTGTAAATCTCCTTGACCACAATTTGGAATGCAGGCAATACATTTGTATTATCCAGAGCCAATTCATAGTCAAATGAATCCATGCATGATTGACTACAAGCAATGGCTTATCTAATCATGATTCAGTGTTTGGAGGCTGCCAATTTGACTTAGAGGAAGAGGTAAGTGATGCTCCAATGGTAATTGGGGATCTCCTTCTAGATTTGCAGGACACTAGCTTTGAGCTTGCAGCTCTGGATGAATCTACGTCAAATGGCAAAATTTTGTATCGTCTCAGATCAAAACTAGAATGTGTCTTGGAAAGGAGAGGCAAAAATGGTGATTTTTGGAACTCTAAATTTCTCGATTTCTTAGTGGCATTTTCTGATAGATGGCGCGATCGTGCTAAAAAGTGGCTTCACTGCAACACTATATAATTTTTTGGGAATGCTGATGTATAAAAGTTGCAACTGGAGGCAATTTTATCACTTGCAGAACTAAAACAAGGACTCTCTATATGTGTTTGTAAATGTTCTGTATGTTTTTGGCGATGTGTTGTAGAGAAGGGCCATTCCTCTGATCACTCTTGTATGGGTAACCATTGTTGCGATGAAAAGTGCACATATTGCTCTCTTGAATCACACCAAGGAAATGAATTGGAGGAATGCCAAACTTTGGTAGGTCATGATGGAAGTCATGATTGCAAAAAGAAAAATCATACATGTATGAAGCTCTGTTCTTTATTTGATAAATCATCTAATTGTAACAAATTTTGTTGCTTGAAGGTTGGCCATGAAGGTTACAAATTGCTACAAATTGGCAAATGCCTACAAATTGTTCATTCTAATAAAATGAAAAGTTATTTACAAATGGGATGTTGTCTTTTAACAAGTAGACTTCCAAGGGTTGCCAAACTAAAGTCCCCATATGGATTATCAAGCAATGATGTATTTGAGATTAGGAAAAATTCTATATCATCATATTATTATACAACCTTAACTAATGCATTGACTAGATTTTCCACTAGGAAATCAACTAGTGTAACGGATTTCACTTCGAGTGGATCTTTTCCAATATACTTGACTACAAACAATGGCTTATGAATTCTCATGGTGAATCTGATACAAAAATTCCATCTATAAGGGACATTTGTCTTCTCAATGGTTGACTAAGAGAATTGAAGTTGTCGATGTTAATGTAGGTACGATAAATGACTCAAGAAAGACTTGATAGAAATAGTGTGTTAGTGTTGCTTTCATGGCATGTATCCTAAAGGAATTGATCTCAATAGACATTCAGATGCACAAGTTTAATCTAAATGGGAGAATGATATGACTAAAGAGTGTTATTCCTTTGATGAAAAATAAAAGTTGAGACTTAGTTCCCCAGGCATAAAGAAAGAATGTGATGAAATGTCTAATGGTCTACAAGACTAAATTTAGCATCTGCAAGTGTTATTGAGAAACATAAATTTACTCGTGACAAAAAATCTTCTCTCAACAAGATCATATTCATATTGACTACATTGAAATCTTTGCACCTATTGCAAATATGAGCTCTATCTACTTGTTATTTCACACATTATTCATTCTGTATAAGAGTTATAACATACATCAATTGGATGTCAATAGTGTTTTTTTACATGGTGTTATCACTGAGGAGATTTATATGGACCAATTTTTTTACATGGTGTTCTCAATGAGGAGATTTATATGGAGCAACCCAAGGCTTTGAGAAGGGCCACAATCTTGTTTGTCTACTAAAGAAATCCTTTCACACTTTGAAGCAAGCTTCCATAGTGTGGTATAAGAAGATTGGTTGATTATTAGTTTTGGTTTCAAGCATCATGAATTTGATTGTAGTGTTTATATTTTGCAAATGATGATACTTACATGTTAGTGACTTAATCATAAATGTGCAAGTGATAATACTTACATGTTGGTGACTTAAACCTAATTTTGGGTTTGAAAAAACAATAAATAGAAATATTTAGAATTACAAATCTGAGTGTGTTGTATTTTTCCTTATGGAAGCCAAGTTTTGCAAATGGATAACAATATATTTATTTACCTAAATATAAATCTCCATTCATTATACATGTTTAGGATGGAACACTATATACCATTTTTGGCACCATATCAATCAAGAGAGAAATTGGCTGAGTGTGCCTTTGAAAATTAAGGGTACTCTCTACAAGAAGACTATCGGAGCCTCATTTACTTGATTCATAGCAGATTTGATATATTATTTGATGTTAGTGTGGTCTACAAATTCATGAAGGATATGAAAGAGAGCTACTTAGAGGCCACAAAAAGGATTGTTTAAGAAAGATACATATTAGCATAGTATGAAGTACTACATTAAGAATATGAAACTAGTCAATTACTCTAGTCTTGTAAGAAGCAGGCAGAACTATTGACCACTAAAATTGAATATAAGGGTGCATTTAATGTTGAAAAAATCAATGTGAATCCACATAATGGATGAGGTTGGCTTCTCGTTTGAGCAATAGATTCCAATGTATTATGCAATACAAAATCTTCTTGTTCATAGTAAAATAGTGTATGTGGAGTCTTCATGCCCATTATTTGACAAAATAAAGATATTGTGAATCTTCTTGTTCATAGTAAAATAGTGTATGTGGAGGCTTCATGCCCATTATTTGACAAAATAAAGATATTGTGAATCTTATTTATTGCAAGATAAGTGATCACATCATTAATATTTTTGCAAAGTCATTAAACAAAAGACAAGTTTACGAAACTTTGAACTATGTTTGTTGAGATTTTCTATTTTGCATAAGATAGGCAAAATTCAGTAGATGACAACAAATAGGAATCAGTTCCTAGATAGCTCCAGGTTGTTGTTGGAGATGATTAATGCCTCCTATATTTGATGAAAGTGAGTTAATGAGGTTGTTAGATTCCCTTTGCTATAAAATAGGCAACCATTCGGATTGTTTGCAAGAGGGTGTGAGAGTTTGTGAGAATTTAAGTTTGTAATCTCCTGTTTGATTAATAAAATTGCCGATGCCTATTTTTGGTGGACGTAGCCCAGATTGGTTGGGTGAACAACGTTAAATTATATGATAAATTATGATAAATGACATGATAAGAAATGGTAGAAATGGGTGAAATAGGCATCAAAAAGTGATAATAATAATGACAAATTATTGTCCCAACACCTGCTGGTCATATTGTTGATTTAACTATTTTCCATAGATTTTTTATCAATAGATGGGAAACAAAGAAAAATCATTTACAAATATTGTTTGAATATGAAAACATTAGAAGAGCTCCTAATGAATCTATCCAGGACTATGGTACTAGGTTTAACAATATTTATAATGCAATCCCTGCAAATATCAAACATCCACCAGACTTGGGACTAATCAAATTTCCTGATGGTTTTGACACTGATATGTTTTACCAGTTGAGAGAAAGAAACCCTCCAACTTTAGAACAGATGCAGAGTGATGCAGTTAGTGTAGAAGCTAACTTGTTGGCTAAAAGAGCTAGAATGAGGAATGAGAGGAGAGTTATCATTAAGGAAGAACCATCCACTTCAGATGTTAAGATATATAGTTTAGCTAAAAGTTTAGAAAAGCTAATGGATGGATTAGAGAATACGGAAAGAAAACCTCAGTGGGAAAATCAACAAGGACCTCAAATCAAAAACCCTAACTTTAGGAAAAATCCTAATACTGGAAAATCAAAAGAAGGTACACCTGATTAACAAATTAGGCCCCCTTTCCAGGAAAATTATGCTGAAGGTTCACAACAGCTTGAAGAAGACCAGGACACCCAAATAAACTTGATGGGAGTAAACAATGAAGATGCCATTTTTCTTACCCAGGAAGAATAGGAATTGTACATGTTACAACATTTACAATTAGAATCTGGAGAGTTATTTGACTACAAACAAGGCTATGAATATGCTATCTATGAAGTTCACAAACAATATAGCCTTAGAAGCAAAAAGAACACAGAAGTTCCTAATAAGAAATCAGTCCAAACCCAAACTAAGAAAATAGCAGAATCTCCTGTGACCAAAGTTATACAAATTCTACCTAGAGGAACTCAAGAGGCTTCCAGCCAAAAAATTGTAGGCATAACTTCAGCTAAAACTCAAACTTCAACTGCTACTCAAACTATTCCAAACAAGAAAATTGAAAGCAAAACTGTTGATACACAAATTGAATTACCAAGTGCTAGTAAAGAAGACAAAAACACATAAACCCAAATTGCTAAAGATGAAATCATTCAACTATGCAAAAATCAAATGCCATTCAATATCAAAATTGAGATAGCCAAATTGAAAATACCAGTTCCTTTAACAGAACTAGTGAAAAATGAATCATACAAAGCATAAATTACTGAAACATCTGACATAGGTGAAGGTGAAGATGTTGTAAACCTTAATGATAATCAACCTAAGTTATTATTTGGTCCAGAAGTGAATGGCAAACATCAACAAGGGGATATTCCTCCACTCTACATTAGCTTAAACGTTCATGATAAAATCCTGCATAATGCTATGTTAGATTCAGTAGCATCTCATAACTTAATGCCTAAAGTTGTCATGGGAAGATTAAAATTAGACATCACTAGACCCTACAAGGACCTCCTTTCCTTTGATTCTAGTCAAGTCAAATTCCTAGGCTTGATAAAAGATCTGTGTGTAACTCTAGTCCAATGCACAACAAAAAGTATTATATGGACATAGTAGTTGCTGATATTCCACCTAAATATGGTATGTTGTTATCTCGCTCTTGGGAGCAAAATTATAAGGATCTTTGCAATTAGACATGTCATATGCTACCATTTCTGTATTTGGACAGCAAAGAAAGCTTTACAAAGAAACCTTGATGAAATACATGGTAAGTAGTTCAGAAAGATCACAGAATTACCCTATTTATTCCATGCATTCTGATCTGGACTTATTTATCTTGTATAATTCAGACAATTGCAAAGATGAAATCACAATTTTAGAAGAAAAACATAAAGAACCTGACTGTGATAATATATTTCATGAATCTAGGTGGCACCTAGATTTTGATGGTTCAATGAACAGATTAGGAGCAGGTTAGGAGTTTGGATTCATAACATGGAAAATAATCATTCTAAAGGTCATGCCTTCAGATTAAACTTCAAATGCACTAACAACATGGCAGAGTATGAATATTTAATCTTAGGATTGTAAATTGTAAGAAACCTTGGAGCCAAGAGAGTTTATATCATGGGAGACTCAGAATTGATCATAAAACAGATTAAAGGAGAGTATTCTGTAGATAATCCTAGACTTAGCCAATACAGAGAAATTGTTCTAAATCTGATTAAAGAACTTCTTGAAACTAATTTTGTTGTTATTCCTAGGAAACAGAACATGCAAGCTCACAGTTTGGCTACTTTTGCTAGCACTTGCAGATTACCTTTTTAGCCCAATCACCAGTACACTACAGAGGTAAGACACAGACCTATTATACCTGATAATCTAAAATATTGGCAGATTTTTTCACAAGATTCTCAAATCTATAATTTTATGAATGCTGAGGGAGAATTCCAAAACTATAACATAGATATTGATTGTACGATAGATGACATCATAAATAGTGAGATAGATATAAATGTTGTAGATATAAATAAACGCACTAAATTCACTGAAGTATAAATAGATAACTTAGAAAAAGTAGAAATAGAAGAAATAGTCAATGATGATTCTGAGATTTTAAACCTTTAAAATAAATTTTTACCTAAGGGATTAGCCCCATTAGAAGATTTGTTTGATTCAAATGATGTAGCTAGAAAACCAAAAATGGAGCCTTTAAGAGCAGACATAGAAGAATGTAATATAGGAACAGAAGAAAAACCTAAGCTTATTAAATTATCCAAAGCATTACCTCTAGCTGAAAAGTAGAAATATATAAGTCTGTTTAAAGAATATCAATATGTCTTTGCCTAGAGTTATGAAGACCTAAAATCTTATGACACCAACATTATTCAACATAAAATAGCCATCAAAGAATATTAGAAACCCTTTAAACAAAAGCTTAGGAGGATTAATCCAATTCTTATGCCATTGATTGAAAAAGAAGTAAAAAGGATGTATGAGGCACAAATCATAGCACCAATTAGATATTCAGGTTGGATCTCTAATTTAGTCCCCACTAGAAAGAAAATAGAAGAAATCGGACTCTGTTTTGATTTCAAAAACTTGACCAGAGTACCATTGAAGGATAACTATCCCCTCCCTAAAATGGACCACATTCTCCAGAGGGTAGTAGGGTCATCAAGAATTTCATCACTTGATGGATTCTCTAGATACAATCAAATCCTAGTCCAACCCGAAGATCAAGCAAAGATTGCATTCACCACTCCCTGGGGAACTTTCATGTATTTAAAAATGCCCTTTGGATTCATAAATGTTGGAGCAACATTCCAAAGAGCAATGGACATAGCTTTTGCAAAAGAAATCCATGACTTTTTAGTCATTTACTAAGATGATATCACGGTGTTTTCCAAATTAGATAATGAACATCTAGATCATCTAAGAAGAGTATTCATAAAATGCAGAAAATTTGGCATATCCTTAAATCCTAAAAAATCACTTTTTGGACTAGAAGAAGGTAAACTCTTAGGACACATAATTTTAAAAGAGGGCGTTAGAATTGATCCAGCTAGAATAGAAGCAATCCTAAACATTAGTCATCTTAGGAACATTAAAGAAGTACAATCATTCTTAGGTAAAATAAATTTTCTTAGGAGATTCATTTCTAACTTAGCAGAACTAATTAGATATTTGAATAACATGTTGAAAAAAGATTCAACACTTAAGTGGACAATAGAGGCTAAGCAGTCTTTTGAAGTAACCAAAGAAGCCCTTACTAAAACACTTGTCCTCATAAGTCCTAATTTCAACAAAGACTTCATAATTTTTCCATTCGCTTCAGAACACACTATTGCAGCAGTCTTGTTGCAAAAGAATGATGAGGGTTATGAACAACCCATCGCCTTCTTCAGTGAATCTTTGAGAGATGCTACTCTAAAGTATAATATAATGGAAAAACAAGTTCTTGCTTTAGTAAAAGCCATAAAGGATTTCAGAGTATATGTTCTATACTCTCACATAATAGCATATGTTCCAAACTCAGTTGTAAAGGACATTCTAACTCAAACTGGACCTGATGGAAAAAGAGGCAAATGGATTGTCACCATACTAGAATATGACATTGAGATCAAGCCTACAAAATTGATTAAAGGCTAAGGTTTAGCCAAACTCGTGGTTGAATCAAACTATCGAGCCTTAGACATAAATTTCATTGTTGCTATAGATGATCGGGAAGAGATGGTGACTCCACAAATTAGTGAAGCTTTCATAGATTCACCCTGGTATACAGACATTATTTTCGTTTTACTCAACTTACGAGCTCCTCATAGTTTATCTAGAACTAAAAGTATATTCCTCAAGATGAAAGTAATGAAATATTGTATCTTAGACAATGCTTATTTTGGAAAGATAATGGTGGAATTTTGTTAAATTGTTTATTAAAAGATGAAGCTGACAAAGTCATGCAAGAATTTCATTCAGGGGATTGTGGGGGACACCTATACTGGAAAACAACTGTTGATAAGATTTGAAGGGAAAGTTTTTACTAGCCCACCAGATGTCAGAAAATATGTGACCTCTTGTCACAAATGCCAAATCTTTGAAGGAAAGAAAAAACTATTACCTTTACCCCTCAAACCCATCTCCACATAAATGCCATTTCAGCAATGGGGTCTATACTTCATTGGTGAAATTCACCCACCATCCTCTACCCGGCATAAATGGATTTTGATAGCCACTGATTATTTCACCAAGTGGATAGAAGCCATCCCTTCTAGACAAGCCACAGATTTTGTCATCATTTCATTCCTTGAGAACAAAATCCTTTCTAGATTTGGATGCCCACAAAAGCTCATCATTGATAATTTTGTTGCCTTCAAATCCAAGAAAATGGTAGAATTTTTTAACCAATACCACATTACCCTTGGCCATTCCATGACCTATTATCCTCAAGGTAATGGACATGCATAATCCTCAAACAAAAGCCTTGTTAATATCATCAAGAAGCTATTAGAAGATAACAAGAAGACTTGGAACAAAAGTTGATTAATGCCTTATGGGCAGACAAACTAAATACAAAAAAGTCTATTGGTACATCTCCTTATCAACTAGTATATAGGATGGATGCTATTTTTCCATCCTCTTTAGGAGTACCAGTGATGAAGATGATCCAAGAATTGCAAGTAGAATCCAATGATATCCAAAGGAGGATAACTCAGACAATACATTTGCAGCAAACCAGGGAAGAAGTTTATGACAAATCCCAAGTGATCCAAGATAAAATCAAAAAGAGTTTTGATAAGAAAACCAAAGTTGGTTATTTTTACATAGGTGACAAAGTACTCAAATGGGATTACAAAAGAAAAGAAAAAGGTAAACATGGGAAATTTGATTTCCCATGGCAAGGCCCCTGCATCATTTATGGTTACAGAGGTAACAATGCATTTTTCTTAAAACAGTTAGATGGAACAAATCTATTAGGTGGACCAGTCAATGGTAGAATGTTGAAGCATTACTTTTCCCTAGATTAACATTAGTTCATTTGTTTATTTTTCTCATTGTACATAACATTGCAAAGTTTAGATTGGATTGGATGATTACCTTTCGAGGTTGAAGCCCAAAGGAGAAGACCCTAAGCTTTGAAAGGTGTAGCGTCATATGTATGAATAAAGAAGATCACAAAAAACAGTTACAAGGCAAGCACAGTCAAAGTTTCAAAGGCTACTAATTTTAAAGTTCTTGACATTTCACAAGGAAACACCATCCCCATGTGGAGCCACTGTTAAGGTCCTATAATAATAGGATTCATAATCTTGATTTGACTACGATTAGTCTTGTAATATTGTACATACTTTTGCTTTCTGCAAAATGTTTTCCCATATTAAAAATAAAAAAATGTAAAGAGGGTGAAGTCCTAAAAGAAAAATCAAAGGACTAAAAGAAATGGATCAAAAAAGAAAATAAAATATGAACCTATTGTGCTATACAACAACCCCCCATTTCATAAAATCTTACGTTAGAAAATTATAATATGAAATGGGTCCCTTTTAGATTAAATTGGTATTAATCCATCACTCTTCTAAAGGTTCGGAAATAAACAAAACATTTTAAAACCTTTTTAAAATAATCGGTCTTAAAAATAAAAAGAATAATTCTTTATTATTGCGATAAAGCGATCGCAAGATCGCATATCGCAACAACAAAGGATGCATAACCATGACCCATTGATTTTCCTCGATGTAATAAGAGCGATTAGCCAACAGATATCGGGAAAACAAATAATAAAAGGCCCCTCCCCTTTGCTCCCATGCGATATCGCAATCAGCAATCGGGGAATGCGATATGAATGTAACGAACTCTCCTCCTTCAAACTCCCAATGCGAGTCAAGCGATATTGCTATCGGCGATCGGGGATTCCATAAAACTTAAATAAAATTGCCTAAGGCTTCCTCCGATTGCTGTTGATGAACCCAAACACGACTTTCGAAAAGGATTGATATGATTTCGCTATATTGTATTAATTATCGTTGAAAGCCTTTTCTCTTCCCGATAGTGATTCGCTCGCGTCCAACCGCCAAAAAATCAAATCCACGCTTAAACTATTATTCGGCAAGTAAAGGATATAATGAGCATTTAAATGATTGACAGGTTTTAACGGCCAATTAATGCGCAGTTATGCCTAAATCCCTTCAAAGATTGTATCCGCAGGAGCCTTATGATAAATCTTCCATTATTCATCGATTGACACAATTCGCCCATACTTGGTTTTCGCCATCTATTCTCCGCATTACGTTCATTTTTCTCTTGTGCAGAGTTTTTCTCTTGGCATGTTGTCCTGTAACAATTCCAGACCAAATGGGGAAGAAATCTAAGAAGTCTGGAACAACTTCAGCTTCTATGGTAACGGGACAACATGCCACTGATCTGAGACCAAGCAAAAAGGGATTAATCTCAGATACCACATGTCTCGGCCTTGGAAGCACTACTTGGAAAAATATTTACAACCTAGTTGAAGCCGAGGAACCTCAGCAAACATTGGTACAAGCTACAGCAGGTTCAAGCCGGAAATCTGATGCTACTTTAAAAGATTTGGTTGATTCCTACCTACATAGGATAGCAGCTCGAGAGCAAATTCTTCTGTATACGGATGTGGTGAGATGGGAAATTGAGGAAATTTCAATTACAGACAGAACATTCTGCACTGTTGATGGGAGAGTATTCGGTTCATTTCAACCCAATGATTTCAACCAAATGTACCATTTGCCCGAACCAGAGAAGAAGTACAATAAAGCATTTCTGGAGAAGTTTCGAGATGAGAATGAAACTGAGTCAGGGCCTATACGAAAATGGAGACAGAACCCGGCAAAACACAAACATGAGTCTTCGGGTAAGTACTCCGTCGACTCCTTATGCTCTTCTTATTGTTATGTTGGAGTCATGATGTGTCGATTGTGGGGATTGCATGATTCTTCAAAATTTTCCATAGAGATGGTACCTTTGATGGAAGCAGCATGTAATAGTGAAATCATGGATTGGGGGACTATATTATCGAATAAGTTGGCTACAGCTATTCTTGAATTCAGAAACAAATCCCGTGTTACTGATAGGTTTATCCCTCCATTTTATTTTAGTGCCTATATTTTGGATACCCTCTGTTTTACTTCCGAGTTTCCTGTGTTAGGGTGGAGATGGACTCCACAGGACCCTATGCCTATTCATATCTACCACCATAAATTATGGAAATCTAATTATAAACGCCATTTATACCAAGTCTGCAATGGATTCATGCTACCTATTTACTATGCAATTTTTGATAAACCTGCCCCTAAGATCTCCTCTCAGGCAGAGATTGACTTGACAGCCTTAGGAACTGGTTTGGAAGAAGAAAAATTCACTTATGTAAGAGTTTTTGGCAGTCAGGCCAAGCCTCATGTCCTCCCTTGTACATACTAGACAAGCTATTAGCTTGCGAAATAGCAATATCAGACTTACAACTGCATCAGCCACAAAAACTCTCAGAAAATTCAAAGAAAGCAAGTTTGGCCTCCTTTTCCTCTAAGGTGTGGCATCTATACTCTGGATGATTATAAACATGCAGAGAAAGAGGCAAAAAAAATTAACATCCTAAGTCTCGCCACTCTGCCTAATAGACGTTTCGACCCGAAGAAAGTCATCTATAATACTTTAGATCAAGCCAAGCTCACTAAATTTGAACATAAGGAAGATGAGTTTGATGACCTGTTCTCCTCCGCCGAGTCAATATTCCAGGTGCAGTAGCTAGCTAAAATGAGATACCATGATGACGGGTTAGTGGAATTTAATAAACTTAGAGAGCAGAGGTTGCAAACTCTGCCTCTAGATTTGTTAGCTACTACCCCGATGATACAATCAAGTGAGCCTGAGCAGCAGCTTACCAACAAACCTCCTGCTACATCCGAAATCTTTGAAGAAGTCCAAAGAAGAGAGCAGGAGGAACTCCGGAGGTTAGAACAGGAGAGAATACGGGAAGAAGAACAGAAAAAGCAGCAAGAGCAGAGCAGCAAGGAGGTGAGTGTTGATAATCAATTGGACCCAAGATTGCTCGAGGAATGGCAACAATTTAATACAATTATAGGCAATCTTGAGACCTCAATGGAAGTCGAAACTTCCAAAGCTGCCGATACAAAAGATACAGCATCAAAGGAGGTTCCAAGCAAAGGAACCAGCAGTCTACCCCCAACTATAGTAGTAGAAATAATTCCGAAGAATCCTTCCAATCAAATTATTTTGCAGGTGGAGGACATTCCTCCACTAGATGTTTTCTATAGCCCAAAACATAGGGTTGTAATAAAGCGACAGTGGAAAAGGAGAAGGATTGATCAACCTTCTATGTTCCCTGAACAAACAATAACAGCCAATGTGGTATAGAGAGAAGAATTCGACCCCTCTGATGACCTGACAAAGTTATCTCAATATGTCGGTGCCTATTCGGCAGCCATCATGGATAAGGCATTGGAGGTAAGAAATTTGTTAAAAGAAAAGTATCAAGCAATTGCTTCACTACAAGCACAGCTATCGGAGGAACAGCAGAAGTCAGAACAACTACAACAACAATTGTTCACACAGCAAAAGTTAAATAACCAGCTCAACAAACAGTTGCATGAAGAGAAGCAGAGGATCGATTCGGGAGCAATTCAGAGACAGAAGGAATTATCAGAGGCATTATCAAAGTTGAAGGCGATGAATGAACAGATGGCAAAGACAAAAGATGAGCAAATTTCTCAATTATCAGCTCAAGTAGAGAGGTTCAAGAGTCTTCCCCAGCCTGTCGAGTTTAGAGCAAAGGAAATGCATATTAACAAGGCATTAATAACACAAATAAGATTGTTATGTCATGAAATCGCCCAAGTTGAACCTCTGTACGACATAACAACATCTATAATAGACAAATCAGTTGATGCCAGGTAGGATTTAGAGCAAGCCGACGACACTTTGACAGATTTTCTTACTTGGCAGGACTCTAATGAGGGACAGGCAGCAAACTTGCCCAAAATTTTAGAATCCCATAAAGAAATCATATTCGCGGAGTGGTAGTCACAATTAATGAAAGCAGAGAGAGTTGTTTCTAGATGCAAGTTATCTATGAGCAATTTAATTGACTTGATCAATAATACTCTCTATTTATCTAACATGATTTCTCAATGTACACCAGGTAAACTATTATCAACCAAGACATTGGAGTAGTCATGTAACCAAGAACTAGAAAAGAATGGGAGATTGATCTCAGGAATTAAAAGTTTAACTTGGGACACCTATTGGTTGTTCCTAGTAAAACCATACAACCAGAGAGTCGCCCTCAAATGCCTAATGGATGCAATCGGGTGTATCATTCCCGATATACGTGATGCCACCTATGCTACTCAAATCAATTCTCATCTCAGCCGCCCTCAAGAAGTGGAGCCAATGCTGGCAATATGCCAACTCGGGACAAAGGGCAAACAGCCAGAAGGATGAATCATCATTGTCGATTACCAGATCACTATGGGAGAGATATTTAAGATCGGATTATACCAATTTAGTAGCATTTTAATTTTGTAGTTTGTTAGCTTAGTTTAGTATTTATAGACCCTTTCATGTATTTAGAAAGGGTCGTAAGTTTTTGTATATGACTTAAGTCTGAAGTTGCACTACTGTACTTCAGGCATATTCTTTTATGAAAATTGGACCAATCTTTCCAAATTTTGATAACGAAGCTTTGATATGAATGTGCACTATTGCCTTTATTTAAAAGTATTTCTGACTCGGAAGAAGGAATTCAAATTGTGATTGGCGTAGGGAATAATTCGTAGCTCATATGGTACTATTATCTATGTCTGACTTTATTCCTTTTATGTGAATTGTTGTTTGGTCATTTTTTCTATTATTGAATATGTGAATGTGCTTTAACAGTAAACTTTATACTTTCCATTATTGGATGTTTACAGTTTGCTATTCTCTCAATCATGCATGTATCGATAATATAAAAGAGAAGTGTAATATTGTTTTATCAATTACTCTGTTCAACTATTTGAACGAAGCAATTATCATTTAAATGAATGTTTTTCTTTATTGAACAGTGTCATCTATATGCCTATCAGCAAACACAGATCATTAAACATTGCACTTAAGAATAGAAGCTTCCCGGGATAAAATAGTCATTTATGTTTTCATTCATAGAATAAGTCCTCCATTTATTATCACTTATTAGAAAACCAATCATTCATTCACCCCCTTTTATTCATTACTGGGAAACTGGTCCCATTATATCCAGTCAGAGCCACCATCCCAAACGGAAAAGGAGTTGTATTAAGGTTCGGACCGGGTGGTTATCCCCGATGTTGATGTAACGATTTTCGGGGCATCAACATTTCTGGCGCTAGAAGGAGGGCCATCTGCTATGATTGGCAAGAAAGTCAAAACCTACAGACCATTCACAGAGTAAATCACCCTCCACCTCTCCTCGGACCTCTCGTTTGCACTCTGAAATACCAGTATCCAGACGAGAAGAAGAAGGATCAACTACTACTACTCAACCCCATCATACTTCAGAATATTTAAGTCCAGAGTCCCCTAAAGTTCAGTCTATCATCCAGAAACTTCAAGGCTTCTCCATTTCACCTCCTAGATCTGAAGTATCTCAAGGCAATGAGACTTCGCAATTCCGCCTACCTCATCATCTCACCAGACTTCAAAGCGAAAAACTCGGTATTGAACCACCTGAGTTGCCTTTACCCCAAAGGAAAAGGATTAAAAA